>CAUYQG010248177.1:0-55246 GCA_963574415.1 Tarsius wallacei
GGGGACTCCAACTCAAAAAAAAAAAGAAAGGGGGCGCCAGTATCCACAGTGAGCAGGGCATATGCAGCCCGGCAGGACAGCAGAATGGAGGCACTGGGCATAGCCTCCAGGCAAGGGGGGTGGGAGTACCAACCCTGGACAGGCTGCCCCTCTGCACTCAGTGATGGTCACAGAGGGGCAGGAGATAAGCCTGAGGCCTGCCGTGCAAGGTGTTAGGCTCAGGCCCATTCATTCCTCAGACTCCCTCTGGAGCCCGTCCCCGTGCCCGGTGCTGGGTGCAGAGATGAGACCATTGCTATAGGGGGATGTGGGAGGAGGGTGAGAAGTGAGGCTGCTACAGGGTGGAGGGACAAAATCTCCTGAGAACCATGGCTGGCAGGCTTGACTTCAGTTCACAATGGTCGGTGTGCTGACGTAAGCAGTCTCTTAACTTCTGGAAGCCTTGATTTCTTCATCTGTGTAATGAGTCTAAACTTCAGAACATTGACCTCAAGGGTGTTGTAAGGAGCAAATGTTATGCATTGAATGAAAGTTTTTCCAAATGGCAAATGTGGGTTTTGCCAAGATAGCTTCTCTGCTGTAAAGGAGTCCAAATGTTTACACCCAAAGGTTAAACTCTAGTCAGATCTTCAACTGTGTTAGGGGCAGGAGGACAGTGGAATGAAGAAATGAATCAACCAGAAGCCTGCTCCTCAGGGGCAGGTCATGTTCACGTTTTAATTCTAAATTCTAGGTATCACATGACTAGTGTCATCTACAGTTGCAGCAGACAGAGACGTATGGGCTTAGAGGAGGGATTCCGTTTAATTGGGGGAAGGGTAGTCAGAGAAAGCTTCCTGGAAAAGGTGACTTTTGAGGGAGCTATAAAGGGGGGGCAGAATTTCAGCAGGAAATTCTAGAGCAAATAGACATCTCCCGAGAATAAAGAGACCCCCCAGACCCAATCCCAGGCTGGATCTCCTTTTCAAGTGTCAGCCCTGCCTTGGCTGGGTGGCATGTACTGCCACCTCTATCCAAGGACATCTGCCTCTGTCCAAGCCACCTCTATCCAAGGACATCTGCCTCTGTCCAAGCCAGAGGCTTCTGCCCCCCAACTCGGAACTCCCCAATGTGGCCCCCTAGAAAATCCTCAGCTCTCACATCTTCTATTCAAATGAATTCCTGATGGATTAAAAAGTTACTTCAAAAAAATTTTAATAAAACTAATGGGGTTATGGATAAATGTATTTCAGACTTCCATATGAAATGTGACTTTGTAAGCTTAAAAAGATGGAAAAGTCTCAAAGGGAAAGATTGAAATGACTGACTACTTGATTTTTTTTAAAAAAGGATCCAAAAGATTTGAAAATACAAATATGAATAACTTGGAAAAATAAACCTAAGAAGTGTGAAAAGGTGTAATGTCCTTAATATATGAACGTTTTATATACAATTTTATGAAAAATACTACCTTCCTCAGTAGATAAGTGGATAAGGGACATGCATGGGTCATTCATAAATGAACACCATGTTCAATCCAAAATTAAAAGACTGGGTGCAGGCCGGGCTTGGTGGCTCAGCCTGTCATCCCAGGACTTTGGGAAGCCAAGGTGAGTGGATTGCCTGAGCCCGCGGTTCAAGACCAGCCTGGGCAACTTGGCAAGACCTTGTCTCTATAATAAACAAAACAAAATTAGCCGGGTGTGGCAACACATGCCCGTAGTTCTGACTACTTGGAAGGCTGAGGTGGAAGCATCACCAGAGCCCAGCAAGTCGACGCTGTGGTGGCCGTGAGCATGCCACTGCACTCCAGCCTGGGCGACAGCGTGAGACACCAACTCAAAAAAAAAAAAAGAAGAAGAAGAAGACTGGGTGTAGTGGTTCATGCCTGTAATCTCAGCACTTTGAGAGGCTGAGGCAGGAGGATTGCTTGAGCCCAGGAGTTCAAGACCAGCCTGGGCAACACAGCAAGACCTTGTCTCTACAAAAAAATTTTAAAATTAGCCTGGCTCAGTGACATTCGCCTATAGTCCCAGTTACTCAAGAGTCTGAGGTGGGAGGATCACCTGACCCCAGGAGGTTGAGGCCACGATAAGTCTTGATCGTGTTATTGTACTCCAGCCTGGGCAACAGAATGAGACCCCGACTCAAAAACAAGCAGACAAACAAAAAAAAAACCCACGCGATTCAACTTCATAAACATCTTTTTTTCCTTCCTTCCTTCCTTTTTTCTTTCAAGTCAAAGAGTCACTCTGTTGCCCAGGCTGAAGTGCAATGGCATGTTCATGGCTACTGCAGCCTCAACTTGCTGGGCTCAAGTAATTCTTTCACCTTAGCCTTCCAAGTAGGGGGAACGATAGGCACACATCACCACGCCTGGCTAATTTTTTAATTTACTGTAGAGGCGTGGTCTTGCCAGATTGCCCAAGCTAGTCTTGAACCCCTGGGCTCAGTCAGTCCTCTCACTTGGTCTCCAAAGTGCCAGGATTACAGGCATGAGCCACTGAGCCCGGCTATGAAGATTAAAAAAAAAACAAAAAAACCCCCAATGATCTCAAGGGTATGGGAAAATTAGCAGTCCTTCACACTGCCACTGTGCTGTCTGACAACATGCAGCCAAAGCTGCTGTTAATCTCAGGGCCTGGGGTGTTTGTCCCAGGGACACCTGGATGAGCTGGGGTTTGAAAGGGGTGGAGTAGGGATCCCATGCCAGGGCCTGACCTCCCCAGGTCTGTGGTTTTTCTTTTAGGCTTGCTGCCTGCAGCCACAGGATGACTTTTCCAGCCTAGGTCAGGTGGGAAAAGTGGTTTTTCAAGTCCAATGGTGTCATCTGGAAAGGCGAACAAGCAGCAGAAGTTCCCACATTATCCACAAACATGTGTAAATATCATGACGGCGTGTAATGTAACCAAGAAAATCACTTCCCATTGTTTCCCCTTCAGTGATATTTTCTGCTTGGCTGAGTTTGCTTAGCACACTGGAAAGGCCAACTCATCAGTTCTTGTTGTTAATCAAGAGCAGTAATTGTCCGAGTTCAAAGCCTCCTGACTTAGACTCTGCTGAATAGGATAACAAGTTCCAAAAATGCTAAGTAGTAGTTTCTATAAATGGGTCTTTTTAATAGGGAAGGCCCCTGAAGAGGGTTTGGAAAGAAAACCTTTCCGTGAAGTGGAATTAAAACATTGTGCATACTTTATAGAGCATGGCAAAGAAACTCCTAAAACTCCTAGAAGTTCTTGAAGCATGGGCTGTGTGGATGCAGACTCATTTTCTCATTTACTGTGTGAACTTGTGTATTGGTTAAGGAGATACCAGCTAATGTAACAAACATATCCCACATCTTCAATGTCTTGACATGGCATGAAAAAATCTGGTTTTCGTTCACATAACTGTTGCATGCAGCATTCCTGATAGGAAGGCAGCCTTCCACAAGGTGACTCAGGGATCCAGGTTCCTTTCTCATTTTGGCTCTCTATGACTTCTGAGCCTTTGTATGCATCAGGACAAACATGGAGGATTATGCCTTGGGAGTTTTCATGGGCAGGTCTGGAAGCAGCACCCATCATTTCTACTCACATTCTATTGACCAGAACCCAGTCTGTGGCCACACCCAGCTGCAAGGGAGGCTGAGAAACATGGCCTAGCTGTGTGCTGAGGAAGAAGAGGAATGGGTCTGGGAGACAGCCAACCAAACGGTATCTTCATGACACCCATGAGTTCCAGAAAATTTTAACCTCAGTATGCTCACTTCTTTTTTACCAACTCGGGGGCAACGGTGGAGAGGGGCAGAAGAAGCTGTGCCCTGCTTGGTTCCCTGCTCCTCTCCTCTGTCCTGTCTTCAGTTGAATCCAAGCTGACACCAGGCTTGGAGAACAAGCATATTCCTGGCCTGGAAGAACTGAAGGAGTCCTATGGCTTATTATCAGTAGCCCTGTTCCTGGTCCACAATTATCTCCTGCCTTGCTTCTAAATACAGGACTCTGGATTGAGTTGTAGACAAGAATACCTATTAACACTTATTAGACACTAGCTGTCTACCAGGAACTGATTTAGTGAACTGTTCCTGTTATTCCAAGGCCCAAAGTTGAAACCAAAAATTCATAAAGTCTCCAGCAGTTGAGTTCAGGCACTTCCTGCAGTGCTGAGAGGTGACAATTCAGAGAATGGACCTGACCACCCAATAACACCCCCTACTAATCCCACTACCACCATCACCACAAATGCAAAAATGACTGAGAGAGGAAGAGGTGGTCAGCTTGGGGAGGATGAAGGTTCTGAAGAGAGGTTACTTCCTCCTCTCTGTAGCCAGGGCTGCGGCTTCCTCTCTCCAAAGCCAAAGGACAGTGGTCTCATGAGAATCCCTTGGAAGTTTGGAGGTACTTTTAAGAAGGAGAGACTGGAAATTCACCTCCTGCATGGGCATCTGCTTGTCCAGCAGATTTGATGACCTGTCCTTGTATTTACTGAAGCAGGGGAAAGGAGAACAGGCAAAGAAAGGCAGGTGTTTTATGAGCTGTGGGGGCATTATTGATGATAGCCACTTTCACATTGCCCTGCTGGAGCCCTACCCCAAAAAGCCTCTCCTTGGAGAGGAGACACCTGGAAGCTGGAGGCTGTGGGGTAGATGGTCTCTGGTGGGGGTTGGGAAAAAGAGCAAAAGAAACAGCTGTATTGTCCATTACACAGGACCTGTGTGCAGGAGTCAGGGAGGGGAGGCACATGGGATTACCAAGAGATTCTGCAGATGTAATTGAAGTTCCTAATCAGTTGACTTTCAGTTAATCAAAAAGGAAATTATCCTGAGTGGCTCTAACCTAATCAGGTGATTTCTTTAAAGGAAAGAGAAACAGGTACCTTTGGTGGGGGGGCGGGGGCCTTGAAGAACCAGAGCATCATGTTGTGAAGAGGCCCATATGGCAGGAAATGGCAGGCAGCCCCTAGGAACTGAGGGTATCAGTTATTTAACTGCAAGGAACCAAGATCTGTTAACAACCAGTGTATGTGGAAGAGGACCCTGAGCCTTAAATAAGACTGCAGCCTCAACTAACACCTTGATTTCAGCCTTGTGAGACCCCCCAAAAAAGATCTAGCTAAGTCATACCACAACTTCTGACCCACAGAAACCATGAGATGATAAATTTACTTTGTTTTAAGTCACTGAGTTTGTGGTAACTTGTTATATAGTGATAGAAAATGAGTATAGTTTCTCTTCAGGCTGCTAGAGCCACAGAATAGTCCAGTCTGCTCTGATCTGGGGGAGGGGAGGGAATGCCAGCTTTTAATTACATTTGAGATTGAAGTTTCAAAAAGAACAGGACAGAATGTTGAATACCAACATGAAACTTCCAGTTATTAGACATTTCTGGAATCTGACCAAGATGTCCTGCCACCCTACTGGAAATGGGGAAAGGATAGTTCTACATAGCACAGTTGGGGGAGCTGTGAGGAAAGAAATGAACTCATGCCATGTTTACACCCCAAAGAATTGTGACCTTAATAAATTGAGTTACACACATTATCTCATGTAATCCTTACAATACCGCTATGAGGTAAGTACAATTATTATCCTTTTCACTCTTACAGATGAGGAAACTAAACCTAGAAAGCCTACCCATCTTGCCCCAGGTCATGCAGCTGGTAAGCCGTGTGGCCAAGACTTGAAGCCAGGCTTCAAGTCACCCCAGAATGGAGGATCTCCAAGAGTCAATGCACCCCAGATGCATGCTTAGCTCATGACTCTCAGAGCCTGGGCTCTGTGGCAGGCTACTCCTAGGTAGAAAGGCCCAGGGAATTTTCTTACCCTCCACAAGAAAAGCACTTGCTGGTGATACCTTCAGGTAAGGCTTCTACGGCCCTGCTCCCATTGTGTCTTATCTTGGCACTCTTTGATGCAATTGAACATCAAGTCCAGAGAAAACTGAAATTCTAGTAAAAATCATGAGTCAACTAGGGTGACTTGAAACCATTGACAAGATCTGCATGTTTAAGTGAATTGCCAGTCTCTTTCCTACAGTCAGTAATCACCTCTGATCTCTGCTCCAACCAGGGTCCCAGCTAGCCACAGGAACAAAGGGGAATGGGCCACAGTCCCTGCCCTTGCAAAGTGCCCCATCTGGGGGACAAGGAGGCAAATTCATAACAGAAATAGTAGCAGTGCCTATGAAGTGCTGTGGGGACCGGCAGGAACGACAGACCCTGAAGGACTGCCCGGGAATGGGGGTGTGCTCCCAGCATCCAACACTTTTACTGGGCAGTTAGGAGATACTCTCCCCACAGCCCTGTGAGGGGGCTCTGTATTTTATCCAGGTGAGGACATGGTTCATATATGTTGGCATGCTTGTCCTTTTTCTTGTTTTCCACAGAAAACGCTGTCTGGGGAGGTGGTGAGCACCCCATCACAGAGATGGCCAAGGAGAAGCTGGATGTCCATTTGGCAACATTGAAAAGGCTCATCTGATAGCAGCCAGACCGGGGACTTCTAAGTGAAAAATGAGATTTCAGCTATTTTAAAATTTTTATGTTCTAAAAAGATAACACACACATGTGATTAAAAAATTCAAACACAGTTGAAAAGTCGGCAGTGGGTCTCACTTTCACCTCAGCCCCAAGGCTCCCAGATCTCTTTTCCATGGCTATAGTCTCTGTGTATTCTTCCAGAGATAATTTATGTGTATATTACATAAGAAAAGAAAGAGTGTGTGAATGTGTGTACATATACATATCACTTTATTTAAAATATTTTCAGCCATAAAGTCTTGTTTCTTAGTAATATTTCCTTTCAAAGAAGTCCATTATTTTCTTGGCAAAGCTAAAAAGAATAGAATTTTTTTTCAAACCATTGTTAAACATTTATTTTACTACCTGAAGTAGTTAGAATTAGATCAGGTGTGAATGACTGAAAAATCCAGAATAACAGTGGCTAAAACAGGACATATTATCCTCTTACACATGTGGAGTCTGGAGGTTGATGATCCGTGGCTGCTGTAGCAACTTGGCAGAGTAGGCCCACGGGATCCAGACCCAGTTATCCTAGGCCCACCTGAGGCTGTGTCCCTCAGCCCCAAGGCCCAAGATGGCGGCACTGGAATTCCAGGAAGCAGGACCGAGGAGACAAAGAAGAGAACCAACTGTCTCTTGAGTAAGGTTGCAGGAAGTGGGCACCTGACACTTCTGCATATATGCTGTTAGCCAGAACTGAATCACGTGGCCACCTCTAGCTGCAAGGGAGGCTGAGGAATGTGACTCTTCTCTGAGTGGCCCTGTTTGTTCCATTACAAATTCTATTACTCTGGAAAAGGGAGAGCAGATATTGGAATATGAGTAGTTCCATCTCCCACTTGGTCAGAGTAGAGACACATTCCTTCATTTGTTCGAACAATCATTATCAAGTAAATATTGTTGAATTGAACTGAAGGGAGATGGGAGGTGGGGTGGACTTGCATGGAGATGTCAGAGGACCAAGGCGAGATGTCAGAGGACCAAGGCCTGCTTCAGAAAGGGATCAGGTGAGAGCCCTCACCCCCACCCCAGGAAGACTGTTATCATCCTGCCTGATTTTTCTCACATCCATGTTAGAAGGTCCTTACCCGGGACTCAGTTTCTCCATCAGCACATGAGGTAGGAGACATAAGTTTGAACCACATGATCTCTGATCCTTTCATCTTAAGATCTCAATGGATGTGTGGTTCTAAATGAATTACAGTCAATGGTCCAAGCATTTGCCATGAGGACTGAGAGTCAAAGGAGAGCGATCAAAGAGACTGAAGGCCCCTTGTGTCTGGACTTCTCTGTGGTGATCCTTGTACCTCAGAAGGCACTTGGAAGACCCTGGGTCCTTTATTCTGCTGGACCAATGAACTAGAGCTCTGTGAACACTAGCAACCACTCAAAGGCTGGGAAGAAAGCAGAGAATGAAACTGTAGCACTGTGGTGCATGGATTTCCAGGCACCATCACTGGAAATAGCCCCCAAGCCAAAGAAGTGTCAGGTTGCCCATAACAGCAGACTACCTGTCAACAGAAGTTTTGGAAAAGGAACTATTAAAAATGGTGACTTGGGGTTGGGTTCAGTGGCTCATGCCTGTAATCTCAGCACATTGGGAGGCCAAGGCAGGAAGATTGCTTGAACCCAAGAGTTCAAGACTAGCCTGGGCAACAAGCAAGACCTTGTCTCTACAAAAAAATCAAAACAGTATCTGGGTGTTGTGATGTGCACCTGTAGTCCCAGCTACTAAGGAGACTGAGGTGGGAGGATTGCTTGAGCCCAGGAGTTGGAGGCTGTGGTGAGCTGAGTGACAGAGTGAGACCCTGACTAAAAAGAAATAGTAACTTGAGGGCTTATAAGGAACAAACCATGGGAAGAGGAGTGTGATTTCTGCAACCAGAAGCCTGCCATGAGGTTGAGGAAGAATTATATCTGGATGAGAATAACCCAACATTCCACAAGAAATCAACTAAAAACACTGAGATTTTTCAAGAAGTCTTGGAATATTTCCCCATGATTAACAAACTGGCTTAGCAACAGAAAAGTCAAAGGTGGGAATCAATGGATACTTCCTCAAATGGAATACAGTAACATTATCTATTTATCTGAGGATTGAGATTAATTGGTTTTAGTTGATACTTGGTAGTTATTGGGAGAATTCCTTGAGTGGAAGCAGTTAAACCAATCAGAATTAAAGCATTGGAAGAGCTGCCAGGCTGCTTGGAGGTTTAAAATGAATCAGGTGAGCTTCACTCGGGGGAGGAAGGAGAACTAGCCATGGATTTGGAGAGTAGAATATATGGTCCATAGCCAGGCGTGGTGGCTCACGCCTGTAATCCCAGCACTTTGGGAGGCTGAGGCTGGGGATCACTTGCACCTAGAAGTTGGAGGACAGCCTAGGCAACATAGTGAGACTTTATCTCTACAAAAAAATAAAATTTAGCCAGATGTGGCGGCATGCACCTGTAATCCAAGCTACTTGGAAGGTTGAGGCAGAAGGATCACCTGAGCCCAGGAAGTCAAGGCTGCTGTGAGCTGTAATGATGCCACTGCACTCCAGTCTGGGTGACAGTGAGACCCCAACTCAAAAAAAAAATGATATGGCTCAGAAGTTTCATAGAGATTAAGGGTCTCTGGGATTCCCTAGAAGCTGAGCCTACGGTTAATCAAGGAATGTTTAAAACAGAATATGCCTATGGAATGTTTGACCAATCCCAGAACTGGATGTGGACAGTCACAGCCCCACTAAAATACAGAGGAAGGCCTGCAAAACTCCACTGTCCGTGGTCCTGAAGTATCCATCAGTTCCAAGCAAGCCAATAGATGTTTCTCCTATTGCCAGAACACTAGGGTTTCTATCTAACTTCCCCAGCAGTACTGAACCCAGTAAAGGTTTTAATTTTCTATCTTGATGAAAAATGTGTGGTTTATACACTGCCTCAGAGCAAATAGAATTGGGATTTATGTTTCACAACTTGCATGGTTTGTTTGGGATTTTTCCATATGCCTTTGACAGTCCTATCAAATTTCTGACAGTTACAATTTTTTTTCTTTCTGGGAAGGACAGAGAACTTGTCTCTCTGAAGAGAGACGGAGAACATGTCTTTCTCCTTTTTCCACTAAGTCTTGCATGGGAGTATTTGTGAGTACTCTATGGGCCCTGTGCTTGTACATCTCTTATTGAGAGAATATTTGCATTTACGTGCACAGGGTGTGTGTGGGGTTCTTTGTCTGTGTGTGGTGTCCTGGGCTGTAGTACGTGTACATACACATGTTAAGTGGAGAACTATGTATTCAGATATGTACTTATGATAAGGTGGTGGGGTATGTGCGCATTGACCATAGAAAAATTAGCCAACTAGATGCTGTTTTAATTCGGATGTTATAAATGACCAAATCCTTCTCCTCGCAGTGTCATGTACTAATGTGTGCCGGGCCGGCCAGTGGTTGGGAAGGGCCAGATTGTTCTCCACACCCCACATTCCATGTGTTTTCAATGAATTTCACAAGTCATTGGTGTGTTTTCATGGGTGGCATTTTAATTACAGAGGTGAAGGGAGTGTCTCACTCCCAATTATTACTTGAGGTCCGTTCCTCATCCCACCCCCATGTGCTGTGGCATTCTCGTCAGGAAGTGCAGTTAAACATGACATCAATTCCAATAGTGGGACTAATTCCCTTTTCATTATTAGAGCAGATTTACAACTTTGGAGACAGGGTGCTAGGTGCTTTTCTTCTTCTTCTTCTTCTTCTTTTTCACCAGAAAATTCATCTGTATCCTAGAATCAGCTTGTAGCTCAATGTAAATTCAGTGTAGAATTTAGTCAGTTATTAAGTGGATTTAAGTGGCTGAACCCTGGTGTAATCTGACCAGCAATGCATGAAGGAAAGAGTTGGAGGTGTAAAAAATGTCAAATAGCTTTCTCAGATGCATTAAACTATTAATAAAGATAAAACGATCTTTATGTTTGGGGTTTAGGACATCTCTTTTATGATAGCAAGAAGCCACTTTGATTCACGACTCGTTGGTTTCAAGGTCTGGTGTCATTATTCAGAAGGTGTCAGGAAGAAAACGGAGACAGGCCCCTCAGCAGGGGAAGAGGTGAGAAAAGAAACTCAGAGTTTAGGATGGCTCTGGCCCAGACAGGCTGGGTAGGGAGATATGACAGTGAAGAGAGGAACAGAAAAGGCCATGCCACGGGAAGCCCTCTGCATAGGCCTCTCCACGTGGTCCTGAAATGTGTTTTCCTGTGGCTCTTCTGAGGTGGTCCTGGCCTCCCTGCTGAGGGGCTGACTGGAGGCACCATGGGGTGGGGGTGCTGGGTATTCTCACTTGCTCCCTCCCCCCACCAGCTCCATCATCTTTCTCTACACTGCTGTGTCCCAGGAGGTCGATCTCTGTGGACCACCTCATTCAGACTCCCTGGTCCTCTGGCTTCTGATTGGATGGAACCAGCCAACAGGAGGCACCAGCAGGAGACTTAAGAGAGAGGAGGGTGGGAGATGAGAGGAGTTAGACTCCACTCCCTCCTTGCCTCACCCCCATTCTAGTAGTGGCTGTCTTCAGGAGTTCCATCTTGCAGCTCCTCTTCCATGGCTCCTGGTCTTTCTCCAGATTCCAGTGACAACCTTGCCCTTTAGGCCTAAGGTTGCTAGCGGCTCCCCACTGATACTGCGCCCTCCCATGGTGGTTCCCTTGGCCCTGTCTGCTCACATCTCTACACACAATCTCACCACTAAACTCTTCTCTCTTAAATTCCTCGAGTTGGCTGACCATTTTCTCCTGGGACTGTGACCGATCCTAGGAGGAGCCTGATCCTTCTGGAGCTACTTGTGTAGGAGAGAAGAAGGAGCCTTGGTTTAGTGCAGCTGCTCTGTGCGGAATATTGGTGCATAGCTGTCCCTGCGTCCATCCAAGGCATCTCTGCTGCATCACGGCTTGTGCTTCCTCTATTCTTTCAACAAACCTTGGTTGGGCAGCTTCTGGGGATGAGGTTCCATGCTATGCAGGTCCTGCCCTCATGGAGTTTACAGCCAGGCGGAGGATCCCGTGTGAAGTGCTATTGTAGGGAGGCTCAGGGCTCTGAGCCACACAGAGGGGAGAGGCTGGGAGGGTCTGGGAGGAAGGCTCCCTAGAGGAAGGAACATCCAAGCTGAGAATCTAAAGATTGAGCAAAAGGTGTCTAAGAAAAGGAGTTGGGAGAGGAATGGTGGTGTTTCTGGCAAAGGAAGCAGCATGTACAAAGCCCCAGAGGTGAGGGAGAGCTTGAGGCAGCTGACACCTACCCGGAAAGCAGGGAGCTGATGTGCACGCATGGTGGAGGGTTGGCCAAAGAGAAAGCTGAAGGGATCCCTTTCGTGTCGTACCCCAAGTCTGCTAAGGGGTTCTGCCTTTATCCTGAAGACCAGAGGGCTTTGAACACAGATCTACATGTGTGAAAGAGCCATTGGTCCACAGTATGGAGAATAGAAATAAGAAGGTGGGATGACTCCATCAGAGGAATCAAGGTGAGACAGCATGCCAGGGTGATGGGAGAAGTAAGCCCACATGAATCCCCCATCTTCCAGATGGAGACAGAGAGCCAGATCTTGCTCAGGTTACACAGAAAGACAGTGGTCCAGGGCCCAGGCTGCCAAAATCAGGGAGAGAGGGAGCAACCAGGGTCTGTCTGAAAGCCACCTTATCCTGGAAGGAAGACCCCTTCTGGAGGTGCTGCAGGAGGGGCAGGTTGTGAGCCTTGCAGGGCTGGGGGCCTTTGGATCTATCTGACCCCACCCTGGCAGGACCTGGACCCGCACCTGGATGCACCCTGGGCACCTCCACCCAGCACAGGTGACCGGCGCTTCCCACTGAAATCATGTGAATATTAAGCTCATCAAAGCTTTGCTTGGGAGGGGATGGGGCTGGGAAGGCGGCCCTAACGAGCTGCGTGTCACTCCCTCCACCCTGCGCGTCTTGCGCTGTCCCATTTGTCTGGCTGTAATCTACATTTCAAATGATTACATGGGAAGCTGAAGTGGTAGTGACAAGGATAAACGAAGCTTGTTAAACTAATAGCTGCACTAATGCCCAAATATGTGAACTTCCCGACGCAGGCCGCATCCCAGCCTGGCGGAGCTGTCAGCCCCGCTCCCCCGGGCTCCGCCGCCAGCCGCGGCCACATGATGAATGGCCCTGTCGACCAAACTCATCCGGGGCCCAATTAAACAGGCAGAAATGAACTGGAGCCGTCAGGCAGCCGGGGAGGGGGGACGCAGAGAGGCGGAGGCTGAGCCAGACATGGAGAGAGGCTGGTGGGGGGGAGGGGAGAGGCAGAGAGAGACAGAGAAAGAGAGAGAGAGAGAGAGAGAGAGAGAGAGAATCAGGGCCTAGGGGGTGGGAGGGAGAGAGCAGCCTAGAAGAAGAGAGGGCCAGAGACCTGAGGAACAGAGAAGAGACACCAGGGTGGGAGAGGGAGGAGAGAGACAGAAATACACAAAGAGAGAGACTGAGACAGAGACATGGAGAGACGAGGAGGGCAGGAGAAACAGACTCACAGATACACAGACACAGGGAGAGGGGAGAGGCTGTCAGAGAGAAGCACAGAGAAACAGAGCAGAAAGACATCAGGACAGCGATAGAGACCCAGGACAAGTGACCAGGAAGGGGGAGGGGGTAGGGAGAGGGTCCTGAAGGGTGAGGGGTCGGGGAGGAGAACAGACGAGAAAAGCGGGTGAGAAGGGAAAATGCGTCCCCTGGCAAGTCATGGCAGCTCGGCAGCGGCAGGGAAGTCGTTCTGTCAGAAAATGGTCATTTAATGGTTTGCCGAGCCCACGACAGATATGTCATCTGAGGCGGCTCGGCGGCAGTCCCAGGGCATTTCATTTATTAATTACCAGCTTCCAGCGGCTCCCTCCGTCCCTGCCTCGTGCCGTCATCAGCTTGGCCCCCTGGCTGGAAGGCCCCCCACCCCCTCCCCAGCAGGCAGCTCGTCCCATTTTCTGGAGGAGGTGGCCCAAGGTCAAGGCCAGAGAGACCAGGCCCACCAGGTGTGGGCCACTTCCCTCCCCGGCCTCCCTCCCCTCCACTGGCTGGGTTCCCTGGACAAGGGTGGGGAGCCCAGTCCCTCCCTCACCCCAGGCCTAAGGAAAAGTGGGGAGGCCTTGACCCAGGCGGGCTTTTTTTCTTCAATACACATTACACTTTCTCTGTCATGAAGAAAATTATGTATTGCTTGTGGAATAATTTTGTGCTTTTTTTCTTTTTATGCAAACTCATTTTTACAACCTTCAGATCTCAGCAGTTCTTATACCTTTTAAAGAGCCTTAACTCCCATTTCCTTTAATTCATACCCAAGGAGCTAGTCTCCATTTTTAGGTAGAGGTGAGTGCTAATGTTCTCTCAGGTGGCCTCTTGCCCATGAGAAACATTTCACCAGGAATATTTAGTCGTGGGCCAGGCATGGTGGCTCAAGCCTGTAATCCCAGCACTTTGGGAGGGCGAGGTGAGGGAACTGCCTGAGCCCATGGGTTCGAGAATAGCCTGGACAACTTGGCGAGACCTCATCTCTACAATTAAAAAAAAAAAAATTAGCTGAACCTGGTAGTGTGCACCTGTAGTTGCAGCTACTTGGAAGACTGAGGTGGAAGGATAGCCTGAGTCCAGTAGGTCAACGTTGGAGTGGCTATGAGCATGCCACTGCACTCCAGCCTGGGGGATGGAGTAAGACTCAAAAAAAAAAAAAGAATGTTTAGTCAAGCAGGAACATATACTCACAGTTGTGTTGGAGACAAGCCTTGCCCACCGGCGGTCTGCATGCAGGAGCTGGTTCCTACTCGACTACACCTGCCCTTCCCTCCCAGCCTCCAACCCTCTCCCAAGCTGGCCTGGAGCTGACCCCTCAGGACGCTAAGATCAAGAACCTTCGCAGAGAAAGTTCCAGAAAGGAAGTGACATCCCTGCTTTAAACAATGCCTGCTCAGCAATAGTTGCACCATCTGGTGTTGGACTGATTCTTCCCTTCAGGGGCCCAGGGTGGGTCATATCTTGCTGAGGCCTCTGTGGGACTGGCCTGAGTCTGGAGGTTGGTCGGAACCTCCCACTTCTACTGCTACCCCTGAAATCTCCAGATGGTTCCCCACTCATCTCACTTGCCCCAAGTGCCCACATGAACTCACCTCTGTCCCCACAGCCTCCCAGGCTCCCCATTCCAGCGTAGAGCACCTGCAGCCCCATCCTCTAGCTTGGGAGTATCCTACATCTAATGGGTCACCAAATGCTGTGTAACCAGCCTTTCGGTCTTCCCACCCGTCTATGCCCCCATCTCCTCCCCGGTGTGGACGTCCATCATCTCTCTTGGCTTATAATTCTCCTCCACACCACAACCTATGGAAGAAGGGCAGTTTCTCTCTTGTCGGCCTCCCTTTAGAAGCACAGGATTCGGGTGCCTTTTCAGTCTTCGAGGCTCTGCCTGTTTTTGCCTGCTCCTACCACTCACTCACAGCTCCAACCATACTGAACTTTTATTTTATTATTTTTATTTATTTATTTATTTATTTATGGAGTCAGAGTTTCACTCTGTCACCCAGGCTGGAGTGCACCGGCACGCTCACAGCCACCGCAGCCTCAACTTGCTGGGCTCAGGTGATCCTTCCGCCTCAGCCTTCCAAGTAGCTGGAACCACAGGCGTGTGCCACCATGCCCGGCTAATTTATTTTTGATTTATTGTAGAGATGAGGTCTCGACAAGTTGCCCAGGCTGGTCTCAAACCCGTGGGCTCAGGCAATCCTTTCTCCTTGGCGTCCCAAAGTGCTGGGATTATAGGCGTGAACCACCATGCCCGGCCTCATACTGAACTTTTAGTCCACAGTATCTCTGACTCCTCTTCCTTTTTCTCTTTCTCTTTCTCTTCCTCTTCCTCTTTCTCTCTCTCTCCCTCCTTCCCCTCCCCACTTCCTCCCTCTGTTGTGTGTGTGTGTGTGTGTGTGTGTGTGTGTCTTTCTCTATCCCCTCCCCTTCCCCAACTCACCTCAGGGTCATTGCACATGGTGTTCCCTCTGGCTAGGATATGCCACAGGCAAATGGACTCTCGGAGATGGAAGCGAGTCTGTATCATGGGCTTCGCAGTGAGCAGCAGCTGGAAGGGCACTCCCTCGGTGTTGGAGAGGAGCCTCCAGCATATGAAGGCAGTCTTGGCTCAGGAACCCCTCAGGACTTTCCGGCCCAGGGTCCCCGACCCTGTACATCTGCTTCTTAGAAATCACAGCTAGCAAACACTCTTTCTGTGGGCTCCTGTCTGTGGGATCAGGGCCAGGAGCTTTAGGGACACTGAATTTTACTTCATTCTGAATCTCAGCACAAACCACATATTTCAGACTCTTTAGGATGCTGGCAGGGCCAGAACTCACATGCTTCTGGTGGGGGCATGCAGAGCTTGTGGGGGCAATGGCTTTCTCCTACAAAATGACTTTGTAGAACTACTGCCCCCTTGGCATCAAAACACCATGGTGGAGCCAATAGACCCCTACTGGAAGCAGAATCCCACAGTTTTAATTCATCTTGCCATGTTGAAATTATTGACCATACCTGTCTTCAAAAGCTCATTAAAATACATTTATATATTATTATTATTCTCTCCTTAAATGGCCTAGCCTCCCAGATTTCTGGGATGAACACTATGCTTTGTAAACTATCTCCTATGACTATTTCCTCTACAGGGGACAGCCTGAGAAAAAGCATCTTACTAGGGTTATTTTTGTCAGCTCAGATTTGCTTGCACTGGGGCTCTGTTCTCCTTCATCACGGATCTGTGATTTGGTTAAGGTTGCCAGTCAGTCTTGAGACGGACCTTGCCAATCATAGTACCTCTTCCTTCTGGCAGCAGTGATTGGTCCAAGAGATGGGCATGGGAGCCATCAAGACCAATCAGAATGCTTTCCTGTGATTTATATACACAGAAACTCCCTCCTTCTCCAATATAAGGCTAGAGGATTCAATGTCTCTTTACTTGCATTGAGGAAGTCCAAATGCGATGGGAAATAATGAAGTCGATGTACAAATGGAAGCAAATCTAAGAAATGGAAAGGGAAAGAGAATCCTGATGACTTGCTTTGAGCCTTGGTTGAGCCCATGCTTGAAGCCAGTGCCACCTCCTGGAGGTACCTAGTCCCATGGGACAATTAATTCTCCTTATCATTTTTTAGATTTATTTGGGATTTTTTTCCTTGCACCTGAAAGAGTCCCAAAACTAATAATACAAGGTCCTTTATTGTGTCAGCATGTTTTATACAACAGCTGGCATACACACACAGCCCTCTGCTCTGAATCGCTCTGGGTAGTGAGCTCACACACGCATTCTCGCAACACAAAGGAAGAAAGCCCCAGCAACAGGATTCTGTGTCCCTTCCTGCCTCCCCTGCACTGTCTTCTCAGGGTCCTGGGATTTCTCCTTAGTGGGCAGAAGAAAGCTGAGCACTGGAACCCCTCTCTGGGCTTAAGGGTGGCCAAAGTCTCTGAGAAGTCTTTAGGTTATGTACAAGGTTGTTTCCGTGGGGGATGAAGAAGCATCTTTCACCTAAGGGCTCCGGTCACATCACTCTACTCTTCTAAAACCTTCAGTGACTCCCTATTGCCAGTGGGGAAAAGTCCAGACCCTTTAGCCTAGCATTCAAGACTCTTCACAGTCTGTCCTAGATTCCTCATTCTTTCTTTCGTACATCTGGGTCTTTATGCTTTCTTCCTCTTTCCTCTGGAACACTCACCTGTGAACCGTCATTCCTGTCCTTCTAGGCCCAGCCCAAGCACCATGTCTTGTAAGCAGCCTTCCTCATTCCCCTAATAGGAATGCAACTTGTCTTGGGACCTCCTCTAGCATGTTATCTGCCCCTCTTTTGTGGCTTATCATATAGGTTGTCTTGCATTGAATGTATTGTTTCTTTTGCCTGGCTTGTTCTCTCTCCCTTCTTCCCAGCCTCAGACTGGGTAATTCTTGATTCATCCTTTAGGTCTCAGCTCAAAAGTCACTTGCTCAGAGAAGGCTTCCTTGGCTGCCTTCCCTTGACAAAGTCTGTTCCCCTTGTTTTCTCATGCTCACAGCACTCTAAGCTCTTCTTCAACAGTGCAGCGCTTATGCATTTTATAATGAAATACGTATTACTGCAATTATTTGATTAATTCCTGTATCTTCCTATTAGAACATATGCTCCCTGAGGGCTGAGACTGTTTTGCAGCTAGAAAGATACCTGGAATATCAGTCCATATTAGTGGGATCAATGACTGGTAGAATCAATGACTGATAGAATCAATGACTGAATAAGTATATGAATGAATGAATGAATGAATGAGTGTTTTCCCAGCCTGGGAGCTTGATAGAGTCAGGGACTGTCAGTGTTTCTTTCTCCCTTCATGTTTCCTAGCATAGAGTCACAGTAAGTGGTCAGTGAGCACGGACTTAACCATCAGCAGGTGCATAGTTTATGGGAGTTCCTGAACGCTACCCATGGCCATAACATGAGCCAGAAACCTAGGACCACAATCCAAGCTAGATCAAGAACTAAAAAATTTTAATAGCCACAAAGAATATTCCCTGATCCAGGCACACGAGGGCCGCAGAAATGACAGAAACAAGCCTCTCTGCCCTTGGGCACACATAGTGCAGTTGTCCTGAGTGAGTTGTTCTGACCCATCACCTCTCCAATGGGGTATGACATTGTTCCCGAGTGTTATTGCTACAAGATGGGCTTACTCAACTCCTCAGTAAACAGCATTACATAAGCACCATGCAAACACATGCAAATCCAGAGTGGACAATAACCCCCAGCGTGTTGGAATGTTTGATGGCATGGCCTCGGGAAAGCAAGCCAGGAGCCAGCTTTAAAAAACAATATTTATTTATTACAATTGGCAGAGCAATGGAGAAAATTGCCACTTAGATAGGATTTTACATTTTGCAAAGCGTTTTGTAATCAGCACAATTTCTCCCAACACTTCTCGAGGACAAGTTGTTTTTGTCATTCCCATTTGTAGGCAAGGAGAAGATACTGGGGGAAGTGCTATGCTTCTACTTATGCAGAGCTCAAGGAGAAAGGAGAATTCTGGCTTAATTGAATGCAAGCACTTTAAAAAAAATGTCTACTGTGTTCTAGGCACTGGGGATCTGATTGTACACAAGACCTGCCTAAGATTCTTGGCTCTGGCTCATGACTAGTTATTCTGAGGTTTATGCTCTTTGTCTCACCTAGAGAGGAAAACAATGTATCTTACATTGCCTCCACTCATCACCTTGCTCGGCCATCTCTTTTGAAACTTCATGTAAGTTGTATCAGTCAGATAAGCTAGGTAATGCTGCTGTAACAAATGATTCCAAAATCTCAGTTCTTTGAAACAACAAAGTTTTATTTCTTCCTCAAGCCATACATCGGTCATAAGTCAGCAGGCGGTCCTTTGCTCATTGTAAGCACTCAGAGATGCAGGCAGATGGAGTACTTTCACCTCAAGCATCATTGGTTAATGTGCTAGAGGAAAAAGAAATTTCTAGAAATGCTTGCATTTTGGGGGGGGTGCAGAAGTGACACATATCATTTCAGTGCTTGCTTCTTGACCAAAATTCATCCTACAGACCCACTACCTGTAAGGCACCCAGGAAGTGCAATCCTTCCATGCCTAGAAGATGGAGAGGACTGAAAATGCTTGGCAAATAGCACTAACAACTACTATGCAAGTTGAATTTCATCTCATGCCAAAAAGAGAAGCCAAAGCCATGTTCTTGAGTTTATCCTTAAGTCTGGAAAAATACCAACTTTGCAGGTAGAAAGGGTTTTTGCAAATGATAAATTGTGCTTTTTTTTTTTTTTTTTTTTTTAGAAAGGGAAGAAGGCAAACAAACAACAACAACAAAAAAACTGAGACCTGTGCATAGACTGACTTTTACCAAAATAAAGAGTGCATTAAAGGGAAAAAGCCTAGCTAAGGCAATAAGATAAGAAAAACAAATATAAGGCTTACAGATCGCAAAGGAAGACTAAAATTGTCTCTATTTGAAGATGACATGACTATGTAGAAGACCTAAAGAATCTACAAAAAAAAAAAAAACCCTACTAGAAAGAATAAATCAACTTAGAATGTCACAATGTAGAAAATAATATAAAATCAATTACATTTCTATACACTAGGAGTTAACAATTAAAAATTTTATTTAAAATAAATACTATTTATAAGAGCATTAAAAAACATCAGATATTTTAGGATGAACTTAACAATTTGAAAGTCTTCTACACTAAAGTTATAAAACAGCATTGAAAGGAATTTAAAAACCTAAGTACATTAAGTAAATTAAAACTTGGATTTTAAAAGTCATGATTGAAATATTCAGTATTGCCAGGTATGGTGGCTCATGCCTGTAATCCCAGCACTTTGGGTGACTGAGACAAGAGGATTGCCTGAGCCCAGGGGTTTGAGACCAGCCCGGGCAACTTGGTGAGACCCCATGTCTACAATTAGCTGGAACCACCTCTGGCTAATTTTTTTAATTTATTGTAGAGCCCAGGCTAGTCTTCTAAAGTGCTCCACCTCCCAAAGTACTGGGATTACAGGCGTGAGTCACTGTGCTCAACTAAAACAATCTTGAATATGAATTATAAAATGAAGAGACACCTTACCAGATTCAAGACTTACTATAAGGTTATAACAATTAAAAAAAAAACTATGATTTTGGTGGGAGGGTAGATAAATCAATCAATGGAACAGACTAGCGGATTCACACATAAGTCCACATAGAGATTGTCTCTTGATTTTTTTTTGATTTGGAGTCTCACGCTGTCACCCAAGCTGGAGTGCAGTGGCACACTCATGGCCACCTGAGCGTCAACCTGCTGGACTCCAGCGATCCTTCCGCCTTAGCCTTCCAAGTAGCCAGAACTATAGGCATGCGCTACCCCACCCGGCTGAGTTTTGATTTATTGTAAAGATGAGGCCTCGCTAAGTTGCCTGGCTGGTCTCAAACCTGTGGGCTCACACAATCCACTCGCCTCGGCCTCCCAAAGTGTTAGGATTACAGGCTGAGTCACTGAGTCTGGCCTGATTTTTTTTTTTTAGTTTCTAACTTTAAATATATGGAATGCAATTCAGGGTTAGGTATACAAATGTTCATTATGCAGGAACCCTTGTTGATGAGGTGTGCCTCCCCTCCCCTGGCAGTTTCCCACTACTGCCAATCCCTTTCTTATAGTATTATGATAGTTGTTCAAGGGTCTCTTGATTTTTAAGAAGAAAGCCAAAGGTGTTACATGGGAAATAAAAATGTCTTTGACAAATGGTGCTGAGACAAATGGACTCCATAAGAAAAACAAAGAATCTTGATCCCTTCTCACACAATACAAAAAAATAAACTTAAGATGGATTTTAGACCTACAGATAAAAGTGAAAACAATAAAGTTACTAAAAGAAAACATAGAATATCTTTATGAACTTGAGATAAGCAAAGATTCCTTAGAAAGGCCCTAGAAAGCATACATCATGAAAGGAAAAATTGAGAAAATGGATTTTATCAAAATTAAAACTTCTGCTCATCAAAAAGTCATCAAGAAAATAAATAAAATTCTATAGAATGAGAGGAAATATTCACAACACAATTATCTGACAAAAGGCTTGTATTCAGAATACATAAATTCCCACAACTCAATAATAAAGACAAGTAGCATAATGTATTATTTTTTTTAAAGGCAAAGACTTGAACAGACACTTCACAAAAGAAGATGTATAAATAGCTAATAGGTGCGCAAAACATCATTTAACATCATTAGTGATCAGGAAAATGCAAATGAAACCACAATGAAAGATGACTACTTACTGTCTAGAGTGGCTGAAATGATAAAAGCTGACAACACCAGATGTTGGAGAGGACGTAGAACAACTGTAACTCACATATATTGCAGTTCAGAGTGTAATGTGATACAACCACTTTTGAAAACTGTTTCACAATTTCTTGAAAAACTAAACATACATCTACCCTATGACCCAGACACTTCACTAGTAGGTATTTATCCAAGAGAAAGTAAAACCTTTGTCCACAAAAAGACTGGGATAAGATTTATCTTAGAAATTTTATCCACAACAGTTAAAAAATATAAACAACCAGCCAGGCTCGGTGGCTCAGCCTGTAAACCCAGCACTTCAGGATGCCCCAGGCAAGTGGATTGTCTGAGCCTACGGGTTCGAGACCAGCCCGGACAACTTGGTGAGACCTCATCTCTACAATAAATCAAAAATTAGCTGGACGTGGTAGCACACGCCTATAATTCTGGCTACTTGGAAGGCTGAGACAGAAGGATCACCGGAGCCCAGCTGATGGATGCTGAAGTGGCTGTGAGTGTACCACGACACTCCAGCCTGGGCGACAGAGTGAGACTCCAACTAAAAAGTAAAAAAAGAATAGAAACAACCTAGATGTTTGTGGAAGCCATTAATCTCCAACTAACCAGTGAGCGGCCTACAATCAAAGTTGAATATCAACTGATCAGAACTGCCATATTTCAGTCTCTCATTTGAATGGTGGGAACCCTAATGCATGACAGAAATCCTAACCCTAACTGAAAAAAGGCTAGCTTCCCTATAAAAACACCTCAGATTGCTGGCTTGGTTCAGACAGCTCTTCTGTCACTGCCCTGCCTGCTGTTTCCTCGCAGTATGTTCAATAAACCTGTCCCTCTCTACTCTAATCTGACTAGGGTGAATTCTTTCTCCGCCCATGACTCTGGCCAACTGGTTGCTGCCTGCAACAATGCCAATTAACAGGAGAATGAATAACTAATCTGTGGTATAGTCACCCAGTGAAATACCACTCGGCAATACCTAGGAATAGACTACAGATATGTGTAACACATGGATGACTCTCAAAAATATTATGATGAATGGAAGAAGCCAAACTCTGCAAATGTATAACATGATTCCACTTATTCTAGAACAGGCAAAACTGGCCTACATTAACAGAACTCAGATTAGTGGTAGCTTTGGGGGGCGAGTGGGGACGCCAGGAAAAGTTCTGTGTTAATATATATTCATGGAAACAGATGGTACGTACCCTTAAGATCTGAACCTCATTGTATGCAAATTATACCTCATGGGTCAACCCCTTTCTGCAAGGCAAGCTGGGCAATAATGTGCTTTAAATGCTCCAAATAATATTATGGCTTCATCACTAAGTAAAGAGAATGGATATCATACAGGCAACTGTATACACACACATGCGCGCACACACACACGCATGCATACATGCACACACTTATGATGCCAGACCTTGTTCTCAGAGCTTAATCCTCATAATAACCAGTATTATCCCCTTGTACAGATGACAGATCTCTGCTACAGATAGTATTGAAACTCAATGTCATGGCATATGGTTAATGGTTAAAGGAATCAGAGGGGTTTAGTCTGAAGAATATAAAACTGAGAAGACTCAAGAGCTGATTACGAATTCCTGAGGATCACAGGGCAAGACATCAGAGTTCTGGATGGTCCCAAAGGGGCTAAGATCAATAGAAAGAAGATCCCTGTGTCTGGATTCGGTTCCATGAGAGGAAAGAGCATTCTCCTAAGCATGGTCAACCCTTCCTCAGAGCCCCCCAAGAGTCCAGTGAAGGAAATATGATAGCATCCCTGTTCTATGGACAAGGAAGCTGAGGCCAGAAGAGGTCACAAGAGTCATTGCGCACTCAGTGACAGAGCCAGGGCGAGATCCCAATGCTCCTCCCTGTTCACTCCGCCTGTCCCCATTTGACTGTCATCTGGGAGGTAGTTTCAGTGGGTACGTGTGGAAACTCTGGAGTCACACACAGACCTGAGTTAGAGTCTCCACCACTAACAAGCTGGGGAACTTTGAGTTAGTGAACCATTCTGAGCTTTAGTTTTCCCGTTTGTAAAATGGGAATGATAATAATGGTAGCTATCTCTAAAGATGGATATGAGGACTACTTGAGATAATGCATGTGAAACAGCAGAACATCTAGTACATAGTAAGTGCTCAGAAAATAGCAGTCATTGTTGTGTGCCCTGGAGATCCAATAGGTGGCACAGTACATGGTACCAATGACCTTGACACAGCCCTAAGTTCGCTTCCTACAAGATGGACAACATCTGGATCTTGTGCAATGTTTGCTATGCCAAGAAGGGCTGGAAGCCTAATTAAAATTGCTACTCTGTTTACTTTATCAAATGTCAGGGGTTTTTTCCTTCCCTCAGAGCAAAGATTTTTCTTATCAAAAATCTATTCACTAAAATGCTAATGATCGTCAGTGATTAGAAACTGCTGCTCAAATTTTGAAAGTTCCCAGTGGGCCTCTCAGACATGGCTTGTAACTTGTCAGTTGAAGAAATGTTCTCAACAAATCAAACTTTGCTGTATATATTTAAAAAAAAAGAAAGAAAGAAAGAAAGAAAAAGAAAAGAAAAGAAAAAAAAGATTTCATTTCCTTAACGCTTCACTGTGCAAGTCCAGGAGGGACTTTTGAGTTAAGTGACAGAGACCACATTATTAGTTGTGTAGTTGGTTCTAATAGAAGTCTCTGAAGGCGAGGGATTCTCAGATAGGCCCCATACACTGCTAACAAAAGTCTGTCAAGCTTATCTCAATTTCAGTGAGCATTTAGTTTGCCAAAAAGAGACGAGTGAGTAATTTTCCTTTGTTATATTCTTTTTGTTTTTCCTCTCCTTTTCTTCTTTCTCTGCCTTCCTCTCAGGAGGAAACATTTACGAGGACGTTTCCTCAACATGCAACCAAGGAACCCAGTGCCACCAGCTGTCCTCCAGGGTCAGACCTGGGTACCTGAGGCCTCCTGGGCTGGATCTACACAGCCCCACAGAAACCAGATGAGCCAATGATGGGGTGAGTCAGTTCATCCTGGGCTCTTGGCTGCCCTGGCACATGTGGGCATGGGAAACTGGAGGTACTTCTCACAGACCCTCACACACTGCTCACCTGGCCTTTGTGGGTTCTGGGTGGTTTCCAGGATGTACACGACTGGACTGTGGCAGGACTCTCACTTTGGACACAGTTAGAGTTTTGGTGTCCATTTCCCTAGCAACAACAAGCCAGCCCAGCTGGAGGTTGTAAAGTCAGGGTGCACAGTCCTGAGTAGTGTTTGGAATGTAGACTCTGCCATCAGGTGGACTTGGGTCTAAGCCCCTTTGCTCATTCTTTCAAGAAATATTATTGAGCACCACTATGTGCTAGGAGCTAGCAATGATGAGGTGAACAAAGCAGACGCTGTCCTTGCCCTCCTGAAACGTACAATCTGGTGGAAGAGACAATAATCAATTAAGAAAATCAATAAATTAAATAATTACAGGCTCTGAGTAGTGTTTTAAAGGAAATCAACAGTGACATGAGCAACGGGTCTTAAAGTATGTTCCCTGGACCCTCCACATCGACATCATCTGGGAGCATGCTAGAAACGCAAGTTCCCAGGCCCCACCACGACCTACTGAATCAGGAACTCTGGGATGGGGCCCAGCAACCTGGCTTTTCACAAGCCCTCTGAATGGCTCAGGTGCATGCTTAAGTTTAAGGACCTCAGATCATAATGATGGGGTAGTGAAAAGCTTCTTGACTGAGGGTGGCAAAAAAAGCCAGCCCGAGGAAGGGATGTGGAGGAAAGGCCTCAGAAATGAGGAGGGGCCATGTGAGGAGCCAGAGGAAAGGCATCCCTGACTGTGTAGGTTTGGGCCTCAGTTTTTTGATCTGTGGATGGGAAGTAACAGTAGTTCTACCATTACAGGGTTGAGAGGAAAACTCAGTGGGCAAACGGCTTAGCACAGACTTTGTTAATCTAGAAGCTCTCTGTTAATAATTATTCTTATTATTTAGGGCATGATGCCACCAGGTCCCAGCTCAAAGGCCTGCAATACTAGGAAAGAGGCAAGGAGGGTTCTGGGAGACCTGGTTCCCTTGGGCTGTGCTGTGGTTTCAGTGGAGTCAGGGCCAGCAATAGGAGCATCAAAGTTTTATTATTAATATTATTTATTTACTTTTTTTTTTTGAGTTGGAGTCTCACTCTGTCACCCAGGCTGGGATGCAGTAGCACACTAATGGCCACCCCAGTGTTGACCTGCTAGGCTTCTGTCATCCTTCCGCCTCACCTTCCAAGTAGCTGGAACTACAGGCACGCTCTACCACACCCGGTTAATTTTTGATTTATTGTAGGGATGAGGTCTTGCCAAGTTGCTCGGGCTGTTCTGGAACCCACGGGCTCAGGCAATCCACTCGTCTCAGCCTCCCAAAATGCTAGGATTACAGGCTGAGCTACCGAGCCCAGTCTAGCATCAAAGTTTACAGGGGTCTCATTCCAGGGGATGACGAGGCAGCTTCCACCTAGCATCACCCTCTACCCTACATCATTTTTTTTCCACTTGCAAAGAATCCTGAAGTATCGGGAATTTTGTACATTTTTAAAGTAGCACAGCTCCTGGCAGATCATCCCACCAAGATGAGGCGGGGAACACTTTCGCCTTCAGGAAGAAGGTTTGGTTCAAAATCATATAGCTGTCCTAGCCAGCCATCCAGACAGCAGCATACCATGAATCTTACCCAAGAGCCTACTCGGTGCACAGTCACTGACCTCGGGGTGCTTGTGACCTAGATGGGGGACAGAAGACACACAAGCAGCTGCTCCAAACACAAGGTAGAAAATGCTGTTAGGGAGATGTCGGGCATGCAAGGGACAGGGAGATTGATTCCTGCTGGGGGTTGGGGACACCTTTCTGGCTATACCTTCCCTTGAGGACATCCATCATTTCTTGCAGGAGCTTCCAAGTCTAAAGAGCTTATTATTCCCTCCTGCACCACTTTGCTCTTGGGACTGTAAATCAAAAATTCCAGTTCATAGAAATCCTCAAATCTTGAGCAGAAAAGAGTCTCAGAGTTGGCTTAACCTCCCTGCCAGCCTTTTGGAAGGGAAAGAAGATATTTGAAGGCTGCTTTCCACCATGTTTATTTCACAACCAGAAGGTTCTCAGAAAATATCTTGGCCAGTTCTCCCACTGCAAAGATGAGGAATGAGATCAGGGAAGGAAGAAATGATGCCAAGACCACCTGCTGAGTCAGGGACAGTGCTGGGACTAGAATCCTGGCCCTGTGGCCTCCAGTGAGGTGAAAAGCTGGGGCCGGAGAAGGTTTGCCTGAGAACACTGGTCTGGACTTGCTAATAGGAGCTCCCGGGACCCCTGTGCTGGGTCACTTTGCTCTCATCAATTACCAGCAATTTCTTGTCTCTGCATCCAGAGACTAAGTCCACCCACCTAGAATTGTCTCCTGCCTTGGGGAAGCCAGACAAAAGCCCAGAGGCTGAAGCAAGAGCCAAGGCTCTTCCATGTGTACCTTCTGCTTCTACCCTACTTCGTAGCCTCTGATCCCTTTCTCTCTCCTTGCCCTGGCCAAGGCCCTTGAGGGTCTGGGGCCCTTTGGTTGGATTGCTACAGGTTTCTGTGTTTTCACTTTCGGTTGCCAACATGTCCACTCCTCTGACCCCAGCTCATCTGACCCGTGCTCCTGTAAGGTTCCCTCATCTATGGCACCCGCTTACCGCATAGGTCCTTGGCTCTCACCTGGCTCTTTCGGCCCAAAGAGTGATGCTCTTAGGGCTGCACCAAGAAGAAGAAAAACTACATAGCATCAAGAAAAACTTTCACATTTAGCTTCGCTTTCAAAGTCGAGTAAATCGGGGAGGGGGCCACACCTCATCAATAAGTGTACCTGATCTCAAATCAGGTGAAATGGGGACAAAAGTGAGGCCCAAACTTTACCTATGCAATGACCATTTGTATACCTAACCCTGAATTGTACCCCACACCTTTAAAATAAAAATAAAAGTCAAGTAAATTAATAAAGCTAGAAAAGAAAAACGTAAAAGTGTAGGTTTGACTAATGAAAATTATACTACTTAGAATCGATGAAGTGAACTGAGGTTAATTGATCATCCAGGTAACAACAATTATTTGCATCATTATCATGTGTCAGAATAGCTTTGCTATGAGTTTAATTTGATGATACCTCTGAGCTCTAGTAAAGTATCCTGGGCCTTCATATCTACCGTGTAGCTTTGTCATCTGCTCTCAGTCTTCATAGTTTAAAAACATCAGGCCAGGCGCAGTGACTCACGTCTGGAATCCCAGCACTTTGCGAAGCTGAGGCAGGAGGATTGCTTGAGCCCAGGAATTTGAGAAAAGCCTAGGCAACATCTCTACAAAAAATTAAGAAAAAAAACTAGCCAAGCATGGTGGCACGTGCCTGTAGTCCCAGCTACTCGGAAGACCGAGGAGGAAGGAGCGCCTGAGCCCAGGAGGTCGAGGCTGCGGTGAGTTATGATCGTGCCACTGCACTCCAGTCTAGGTAACAGAGTGAGACTCTGACTCAAAAAAAAAAGAAAAGTTTTGCTGTATTCCAATTTCATGGCGTTGTTGTGGTCGTATAATTATGTTAAAGGACAACAGAGGCCATCCAAGCCAGCATCAAGCCCAAGGATGAAACCCCACCCACACCTCTTCAGGAATGCTCACCCAGCCCATGCTTGAAGTTTTCTGGTGATGAAGAGCTTACCGCCTACACAGAACTCCTCTCCTTGAGTTCAGGAGAAGTTCTTTCATAGGTAGAGTCAAAATCTACCTCTCTGTGGCACACTCCATCAGTGCTGGTTCTGTTGATGTAAAAGTCAGTGAAAAGTCTCCCTGTCATGGTTTTTCACATAACCGTCCCTCCAGTATTTTAAGACATCAAACTGCTATACCCCAAGAGGCAGTACAGTATAGTGGTTAAGACCCTAACTATTTGGGTTTAAATCCTGGCTCTACTACTGGCTATTATGTTGAGGGGGTTATGTAAATCTCTCTATACTTAATTGTAAGACGGCCATCATAGTATCTATCTTTACAGTTGTTGAGAAGATTCATGAGCTAATATACCTAAGTGCCTGGAACATACTGAGCTCTGTATGGTAACTACCATTATTTTCTTGGTCTCACAGACTAAATACTCACCATTCGTTTACCATTTCCCCCTTAAAGATTACTTAAGCCTCCTTCGTATGGAAACAATTTGGGAGTCCTACAAGTTTCTCAGATCAGGTTCAAAAAACAATAAAGGGTTGTTATAAAAATTAAATGAGTTATTTCAAGTAAAGTGCTTAGTACAGTTGCTTATTACATAGTTAGCCTCAAAACATACTTACAGTTATGGTTATTGGTGCTAATTGAACTATTCTGAAATAGAGTTGAGAAATTCTTGGATGATATACATGTTTCAAATCTAACTGACTTCTGAATAACTTAGATGTGTACCTAAGTGAAATGTCTTAAATAAAGATTAGGCATGTGTGCAGAAAACGGTTCTAATTATTCAGCTTGTGCAGACATGTTCCCGTCTTTGGAGACACACAAAGTCTCAGTTACCGTTTCCCCTCAGGTATCGCGCTTCACGGTGATGAATGGGAACTGATTCTTGGAATAGAAACGCTGTTTCCATGGGGCTGCAGCAGCCGGTGAGGCGTTGGGCTGGTGTTTGAAAGGCAGTCTTGAAGAGGAGGCCTGAAGCTGCCTCCAAAAACACCCCCAGCTCAGCTCAACCTTGAGACTCACAGAGGACGGGAAACCTTTCCTTAGCAGGAGTTCCCAGAAGCACCAGGAACCTCTCCTGGGGTCACATGAAAAGTAGCATCTCTCGACACAGCTATCCCAGACACAGTGACTTTTTCCAGGTAAATCAGCCTTGCTGTCTCAGAAACCCCAAAAGCCAACACACGCTTTATTTTAGACCCATTTTGCCCACGTCTTTTTTTGGTTTTGACTGTCATTGCTTGAGTGTGACTGTATTTCACCCAGACTGCTGTGTGCACTCTCTCATTAGACTCACAGGACTCATCTGAAGTTGGTAGTTTTAGTCCCATTTTACAGATGAGAAAATTGAGACATGGATCGTTCGTGACTATTTCAATTCTCACTTCCCCACCCCTTGTGAAGACAGACAAAACCAGGCTAATTTTGACCAGTGGAATGTGAATGGCAATGAGGGGCTCACTTTAAGGGCTGGTAAGTGAGTTGCAATGCCCTGACTGCATTGCCTTCATCATTGCAGAAGCAGTAACAAAAAGAAGTTTCCATAAACCCGAGTTTTGGAATTACTACTGTGAATAGAGCCTCCAGCAAATCCTGCATGAGCATGCAGCATGAGTATGAGATCAACTTCTATCATTTTAAGCCTCCTAGATTTTAGAGATGTTTGTTACTGCAGTATAACCAAGGCTGTCCTGACAGATACATGAATGTTAGATAAAATGCTTAAGGTTACAGAATCGTGGAGCTGAAATGTGAAGCCTGGTCTGTATAATTTTAAAGCCTGTGCTCCAACCATTGCGTTATTCCACTGCCTCCTTCTTCCTGTCTCCCCAGTTCTCTGCCTCACTGCCTTCCCCGCCCCAGCCAGTCCCGACCCATGCACCCTAGCAGGAAGTACATCCTTGCCCCCTCGCAATGCTCCTGGGCCACCACAGTTTCTACAAAATCAGCCTAGACTCAAGCGCAGGGGAGGAAGTACCTATTGCTCTTCCTCCCATCCTGAGGACCCTTCCCCCACAAAAAATCTCCAATCTCACTGGGTTCCTCGCTTTATTACGTCCATTTTGTGTCTCCCCATTGCTCTCAAGGTCTGACACTCAAGGACCACCATGAACCAGTTCCTGCTTCCTTTTCACATTTGATTCCCATCTGTATGAGACCCTTGCATTGGTACCACCCGTAAGAAACCTCCTATTTGAAACCCAGTATGCGCCAGACCTCCCAGGGGCCAACATGTAGGAATTCCCTCCTCCCTGATCCTTTTCATCTTCTTCTGGCCGCCCCCCCCCCGCCCCCACCCCACGCGTGGCACATCAGTTGCTCCCTCCTCCACTCCCCAGTCCCTGGCACCCCACTCCATCACAGCAGAAGTCTCTCTGCCACATCCTTGTCTGTGCATGCTCTGTCTCCCCTCATCTCCCCTCAGATGGAGGAGCTCAAGGCAGGGACCACATCTGATTTCTTTCTGCATCCCCAGAGACCCCATAAGGTCTGATTCATCCAGAGTGGGGGCTTCTGACATTGCAGCATAGGATACTAAACACCAGCTGCCCAAAGTCTGAGCTTCCTCAGCAGGCAAAAAAAAAAGGTCGGGGGGGGGGTTGCATTTTGCAACTTCCCCTTTATCTCCTTTGAATGAGATCCAGCTGAAACAAACAAAAACAAACAAAACGTGCTCTTTTCTCTGAGCCCCAGACTGGTTCTCCCCCCGGTGCTGTGCTTTCAAACATCATCTGCTTTCCCACTCCAAGGTCTATCTATCATCTTCGCCAGAATCTGTCCCCGAGGGGCTGTGGCACAAGAATAGTCAACATTTAACACAATCAGAGCTTGTTCCATGGTGGGGGGAGGGTGTTGGCAGGGCTGAGCAGGCTTGTCTTCTGAACCGAACACAAACGCCTACAGACGGGATTCTCTCACGGGACCATCCTCCTCCTCTCCCCATCCTATTTCCTTTTATCAAGGAGGTAGGGCAGGACAAACGCAAACATTGGCCCCACTCAAGCGCCCACCTCTCCTGACATGGGCATACCTCCTGATTCTGACATGTCTCGGCCTCATTTAAGTGTTCTTACCTACCCACTGCCACGTAGCAGTCAGTGGCCAGGAACTGGGGAATATAGGTCATTTACACTTCTTCAAGCCTTCAGTGGCAACCATGGTTCTTGAGCATTCAATTTACAGACACGGAGCTCACGGTAGAAAGTCCTAACTGAAAGAATCCCAGTGGAACTTCAGGTGGGCTGACATGTTTAAAGAAGGCGAGAGAAAGGAGAAAGAAGATCGCAAAGGGATAGTTAAGTCATGTAAAATGGCATCTATGTTTAGTTTCTCTTTTTCGTGCACGTCTCTGGTTTCTGATTTCAACACCTTTCCTTGTGGGTCATGGGAACAGCAACAAGGTGGGTGTTAGAGACCCAGTTCGAGGGCGATGTCCATGCCCAAAGAAATAATATTTCTGTACTTGGCCATGGCCAGGGGCATGCTCAGGGGCAATTTGGGTTAGGTATTGCAAAACATGTAAGACGGAAAGGCTGAGAGAGACAGCGAATATCCCCCTGTTCTGCTCATTATGCCCTCAGCGTTGAACTATGGCCACAGAAGTAGCCATAGCATGCCCTCACTGACCTTCTCCAAATGCTCCCAAACTTGGGACTGAGACACATGCTCAAAGCCGCTCCTTGCAGGAACCTGATCTGGGTGCACACAGAAAGAATAAGGCAATGATGAAGCGTGTGCTATCCCCAACTTGCCTTGAGAATGATCGAGCTCCAGTCACTCTGCTCTAGGTGACGCTGAAACTCCCAGGCCTTTGAGAGTGGGCAGCTTCCCCTGAACCACCCAGGGACAGACTGATTGATCGAACTGAATTCATTTTGCCTCCCGACTACAGAGACAAGGGCATACAAATTGAATGAAATTGATGCAACGGCTACAAGTGAAGTTATTCAATTTTCAACGGCATCATTTCTGAGCCTTTAGCATGCTCCTCACAGTTAGGGCAAATAATATTTGTTTTCTTCCTGCACAAATATGAAAATGTTTCCGGCACTCTGAAAGCCCCTCTTTTGGGTATTTGCACTGAATTCCACTTCCGTAAGCATTTGCGGAGGCATTATTGGTCCTGCTATCCGGCAGCTAGCTGACGTCCCTTCAGTGCTGTGTGCCAGGCATTTTCACATGTATGATCTCACTGATCCCACAGGAACCCTTGAGGGGAATATTTTCCCTGCTTCACTGATGGGGAAACTGAAAATCAGAGGGATGGAATGGCTTACCCAAGGATAAACAGCCAGTCAATGGTGGCTCTGTCTCCAAAGCCATGTCCTCTTGTAAGACTTTTCTGAACCAAGAGATTGTGCAAGTTCATAAAAGGATGTTAGCCAGCTCCAACCTGAACTGATGGTGAGTCAACAGATCCCAGTTGAGGCCCCTGCAGAAAACATTTTTTAGTGAATAAATGAATGAGGGAATGAATGAATGAATGGACAATGGAGTGAACCTCTGCTACTTTGGACAAGGTTTCCATCCCTCCCTTCCATGCTCCAGCATTCACTTCTCTGACACTGCCCTGGGAGCCTTGGACCCAAGACATTGTCCCAAGTCTCATCCCTCACCCCACAGGCAACCATGCGGTTATGCAGCACACAGGACCCAAATTTCAACAGCCCTATGAGGAGGAAACCATGGAAGAGCCATCTCTGCCTCTTGGAGAGCTTATTTCTGCAGGTGCTGAGGGACAGTGCTCAGGAAAACTGTGACTGCAGTTGATGTGGCAGTGCTCTATAGCCAAGCCCTTGACAGTGTCTCACGACAGCTTCAGATGGCAGGCAAGGAAAGGGAGAACCAGACTCAAAGCAGAAGTTCATGCAGCAGAACTGGGGCCAGGCTTTCTGATGCCCAGCCCAGTGCTCTTTCCTCTGCCCTGCAATGCTTGGAGGCTCACTCCATTGCCCAGGTTGGAGTACAGTGGCATGCACGCAGCCACCCCAGCGTAGACCTACTGGGCTCAGGCAATCCTTCCACCTCAGCCTTCCAAGTAGCCAGAACTACAGACGCACGCTACCACGCCTGGCTAATGTTTTTGACTTATTGTAGAGACAAGGTTTCACCAAGTTGCCCAGGTTGGTCTCGAACCCCTGGGCTCAGGCAATCCTCTCGCCTCGGCCTCCCAAAGTGCTGCGATTACAGGCTTGAGCCACCGCACCCGGCCACATCCTCTTTTCTGACTAACAAAATCATGGGGACTCACTAACCCTAGGCCCTGGTTTGTGAATAGCTTTTATGTTGAGTTAGTAAGAAGGAGTCTATGATTGATTAGTAATGTCTGTCATGAGTGAAGGCCAGAGTGACACCAGAGGTGAAGTATATTTATGGACCCTTCCCCAGACCCTAGCCAGTATGCCTTTTTCCTCTTCAAAACAAAACTGTTTTGAAATTGCCTCCTTCTTCCTGTCTCCAGCTCAATAAAATTTTCTGACCTAATGGTCAGAACTTGGGAAATTTCACCTTAATGCTACCTGGGAAGGAAGGGTTTGATAAACAATTTAACATTGACTTCAAGATTGCAAGGGGAGTGTTTAATTTGCTCAGGAGACCCACTGTCCTCAAGGACTCCAGTCCATTAGCTTTTGTCCAACTAATGACAAGTGAGTTTTCTATATTCATTAAAGCAGACTTGGGATTTGGTTTGAGGGGCAGTGAACTGGAGAGGAAATAGCACTGGACTCAGGAGGAATGTTCTTGATTACTCGCTGTACGTTTTGAAAAAGAATAAAATGGTGTTTTCTAAAATCCTTTTAAGTCAGACTTTTCTCTGATCCGGACAGACATACCTTCCAGGGGAAACCAGGGGTCTACCCAGAGGAGGTTTGCTGGTCACCTTACCGGCTACTTCCGGTGTTCTCCCACCAGGCTGTGCTTGTGAGAGGCCACACCTCACCCTGGAGAGCTCACAATCTAAAGGGGAAACTGAAGCAACACCCCCACCCAGCAGGTGAGAGCAGCGAGGGGCAGGCACCTGCTGGTCACTGTTACTTACACCCTGGGCCCCTGCCCCTCCTGCCCTGGCTTGCAGAATTCAACAAGTCTCAGCACAGCAAACTTTCACAGAGATCCTGGTAGGTGCCGGAAGTCTTTTAAAAAGGCGAAAGATCTCACCATGCTGCTCCTGCCTGTTCTCTGCATCTTTGATTCAGCCACCCCTTGGGAGACGGCACCACTGCTCAGAATAATCCCCCCCAGATGCCTACAGAACAAGGTCAGAAGGCTTCTGAAGCTGCTGCTGGTATAACGAGCCAAGAGCTCTGTATTGTCAGGGCATTGGCAGGAGACAGATGGGTCACTCAAAAGAGGAGATTGGAGAGAGTTTGGTGAAGACATTATTTAAAAGGGTGTGGCCATGGTTAAGAAAACCCAGCAAAACAGAACACTGAAACACCCTAGCAACAGAGAGGCGTCGTTACCGCCCTTAGACCTGAAGAGACAGTGAAGCAGCACCGAAATCCCACTCGAGCTGCATCTGGGGAGGAGACTTTGACAGAGAGGCACTGCTGCTGCCAAGCTGACAGGGAGGGAGCCCAGGGAATATGTACCCCAGCCCCTTCTCCACCCTCCCGTCTCCTGCTGGTGCTTTCCATTAGCTAAAGAGAGCACAGAGCCATAGACCTCAGCCTTCCGGGCACAGAGCAGCAGGGAGAAGGGTGAGAGCAGGTCCAGGGGCAAAGATCGAAGCTTAGCACCCCCTTTTCCAGCGTTTCCTGTCATCTGCTAGAATGTCAGGATGAACATTCCATGATATTTACAATGTGGGTGGCAGCCTGAAGTTGGTCGATATGACCATTGGTGGTGCAGCTGCTGTTATCAAGACTGACCCCAGTCTCACCCTTATCCCTGATCCACTCTGGCTTCTCAAAACACCCTGAACAGAAGTCCTGCCCTTTTTTCTCCATCTCTACATACACTCAGTCTAAAAAGTCCAGAACAAATGCTACCTCCTCCTTGAAGTCTGCCTGATTTCACCAACTGGAAGCCATGTCTGCTCCCCCAGGGATCCCCCGTAGAACCTGTCCTGTGCTTCTCCCTCAGCAAGTTTATACTATGATGGTTTGGGGCCTCACTGCTTCGTCTCTATCTCTCTGTGTCTCTGTCTCTGTCTCTCTCTCTCTCTCTCTCTCTCTCTCTCTCTCACTTTCTCTCTCTCTCTCCTTCTCTCTCTCTCTCTCATCCACACATGCACACACTTGGCTCCTCTTTGAGAGCAGAAAGTAGGGCCTGTTTGTTCCTGCATTAACCCAAGTCACCTTGGACAGCCGGAGCTATCCCTGAGGCAAGCCTCCCGAGCCCGTTGACCATAGTGTGTTTCTGTCCATGCCTCCTCCACAGGCACCAGGGGTGCAGGGGAAGGAAGTGCATTGACATCAGAGTCCCACAGGTAGGATGTGAACCCTGAACTAGCTTTGGTCTGGGGCAAGTCACGTTCCTCTCTGGGCCTCAGTTTCTCCATGCTGCCCATGGGAAGGATAACCCCTACCTCGGGGCAGTTGAGAGAATTCAGTGAGATCCTGTGTGTGGTACCCCCTAGATGAGAGCTGCCCTCTCCTTCCCCCAGTAGATAGGGAGTTATTTAGGGCTCAGAGGGCATGCCGTGGCATCTGGACTCAGCCTGGGCTCTCAGTGTGGCCTACCACTTGGGGGTGGGGCGTTGTCGTGTACTGGTTAGGAGTGCAGCCTCTGGGAAGTCCCCACTCCCATCTTGTGTGACTATGGGCAAGTTCCTGGACCTCTCCTGCTCTTTCCTCGTCTTTAAAGCAAATAGTAGAAATGGCAGTGGTGTTCCTGGCTAATACCCATGCAGAGTTGACTGGGCCCTGGGCATAGTTTTAAGCGGGTAAGTACATGAATGCATTCTATCCCAAAACCACACCAGCGGGAGATATGACATGGTGGCCTTTTCCTGTTCACCAAACAGTCCCAGCTCTCTTTTCAGGAACACAGTAAGGTTACATCTGCTCTCTCCCTTGGTGTTAGACATGGTTGTGTGACTTGCACATGACTTGGCCGATGACATATGAGCAACAGTGCCACCTGTCACTTCCAGGAGGAAGCCTTGAGAGTCAGGGCACGACTTGCCACTCTCTCTCCCTGTCACACTGGCCAGCAGTGTTGCACGTAATGGTCGTTCTGTTGGCCTGGGCTCTACACTGACAATGACAATAGCATGGGCCAGCGCCCTTGGCTGATCCAAGAGGACAACCAGTGTGACTGAGACCACTTTAGGTCACCGAGATCTGGGAGATGCTCATTACCACAGCATAACATGGCTGATCCTGACCAATACTTGTGGGGCCCCTTATTGCCCCTATTTCATGGTGGTATCTATATTATGGATATGACTGGATGTTACAGCGATGTCAGCCCATGTAAGCTGGAACACAATTAGTCCTCAATACATGTGTGCTATGTAAAGATCCATAGCCCAGACTGCTGCAGACATAGGCATAGATACTTACATGGCTGTAACTCTGGGCCAATAGGCCTTTGCAGGGGATGGCCCAGGGCAGCCCAGGCCCCCACAGCCTGGAAGGAAAGTCAAGGCCCCCACAAGCTCAGCTTTGCATATTTCTGCTGTTCCACCACAGGCCAGAGCCTGGGAATCAGCAGTTCCCAGCAAATGCCAACCCTTGCCTTGCTTCTTCTGTCCATCTGACCACCAACTCTGACTCACTAGAAGTTACTCCCAGCTGCATGTGAACTGGCAGCCATGGCTTTTCCTTCCCTGTGGTTAAATGTCTGACTCTCAGCGGGTGAGTGTCTGTCACCTCCAGCTCACCTGCTCCTGGAAGATCCTGGAAAGCTGGTGGCTGAGGATGGCCGTGACAGTCAGAGGGACAGGTACCCCCAGGCACCTCCCCAAGCCCAGTCTCTGGTGCAGACTTTGCTCACCCACGTCATGTTCTAATCATCCTTGACTGACAAGGGGTGACATTACTGAGCATTACATTTGTATCATGTCCCCCAGTTTACAATGAAACGTTTTCCTTTTTATATACTCAATACTCACTAGGCACTGGACACTCTACTAGGCTGACATCTCTGCCCACTACCAACTTTTTTTTAATTGTTTTGGTAACAATAGCAATAATAATAGCTATAATAATAGATAACCTTTAAATGTTTAGCATGTATCAGACCTGTGCTAAGCACTCTGCGTGCATTACCTTAGTTTATCCTTCCAACAAGTATATCAGGTGCAGGTTAGGGGTTGTCATCATTTTACGGGTGAAGAAACTGAGGCACAGAGCGGTTGTAACAGGGCCAAAGACAGTCACAAAATGGTGGAACCAGGCTTCAAATGCAGTCTGACTCCAGATCCCAGTGGCCTAATGGTAGTGAATATAAATGGTTGTGAGGCAGTGAGGCTCCTTACCACAGCCTTGTGACATAGATTTATTGTCCTCGTGTTGCATATGGAGTTATTGAGCACTAGAGATATAAGAAATTTGTGCAAAGTCACCCAGCAAGCAAGTGGAGAACAGGAGTCATTCTCAGGTGTGCATGTCCCTAAACTCTACTTACAGGAAGTCACTAGCGATCAAACATATGGACAGGCTTGTGATGCAGAAGAACATTTTAGAACAATAACACATTTAATGGGGCATAAATAAAGAGCTGGGGGAGCACAAAGGGGGGAGAAACGAACTCTGAATAATCAAGGAAAGCTTCCCAGTGGAGATGGCATTTCAGGAAAATGCCAGGAGAGAAGACCAGGCATAGTGGTTCCACCTATAATCCCACCACTTTGGGGGGCTGAGGTGAGAGGATTGTTTGAACCCAGGAGTTTGAGACCAGCCTGGGCAACATAGCAAGACCTCGTCTCCACCCAAAATAAAAAATTATCCAAGTGTGGTGACCCACACCTGTAGTCTCAGCCACTCTGGAGGTGGAGGCAGAAGGATTGCCTGAGCCCAGCAGGTCGAGGCTGCAGTGGCTGTGATCATGCCACTGCACTCCAGCCTGGGAGACAGAAGGAAACCCTGACTTAAAAAACAACAACAACAACAACAAAAACAGGAGAGAAGTCACTCCCAGAAGAAAGACACAAAGGCCATGTGGTATGGTACTGGGAGCTCAACACCTGATGGAGAAGGTAGCCTCAGGTCAGCACTGCCTGCGCCTCTGAAGGTTGCCCTTTTGAGAGCCCCCTTGCTGTATTTCTCCTTTCCTTCCATCTGGATACTCAGACCACTCCAGTGGGAGGGGAGATATCAGTCACTCTTATTCCTCATCCCCAGACCATTCAGAGGACAGTCAAGCTGGGGCTGGTAGTGGTGGCAATGTCCTGCAAGGTCTCAGGAGACACACCTGTAGGGACCTACACAAATTTTCCAATCACATCCTGTTTCTTCCACTGCATCCAGACCTGTCTTCTTGCCACTGTAATTCCAGCTTCACTTATTTTATAACCACCTGTCCCCATCTGAGTAGAAATTGGGCAAGAATAAGAAGGGAATAAAATAGCAGAAATTTTTAGTCTGGAGCAGTCATTAAATGCTCTCTTTGCCCATCAGACTGGTGTTTAAATGGAGGAAGGGTCTGGGGCGGGCAGAGGGCATTGTTCACAACTGCCTCTGTGTGGCAGCAGGAGACAGGAATAATCAACTCAGAGAATGTTTTCCAGATTGTGCTGAAGTGATGGAAAACAATGGGTCCCCAAATGGAAGTAACAGAGCACAGAACCCCTCCATGGGTCTTGCAGGCAGCAGCGGAAACTCTGCCTCGCTCCCTATCCAACAGGACTGAATTAATTCAGGGCCCGCGCGAGCCTTGGACTCCCATTTCGATTACAGACAGACCTAGTTTTTGCAGAACTCATTAACTAGCGGGTCTGTGGGGACCTGGGCTTCCAAGCCTTGCTGGACAGGCCCAGGGAGCCAGCTTCTAAGGAATCCGGGCGCCTGGTTGTGGGCAAGACCTGTGCAGAAGGTCAGGCCTCGGAAGGCAGCACTGGCTGCTCTTGCAGGTCTGAGGCAGGTCGGTGTGTGGAGGAGGCAGGAGGAGGCCAAACGGGTGACTTGTCACTGCACACTAGGCCCTGGCAGCTGAAGGACTCAGCATTGGGGTGGTCCATTATGGATGACTCGAGTTCTGAATTTCCTAAAAAGGAAAAGGCCATCCTCCCAGTTGCAACATAGCTTGTGGGCCCAAGGCAGGAGGGTGATTAAAATCCGAAAGGGAGACACGAGGCCATGTAAGTCCAGCTCCAGGGCCCCCTCCTCTAAAGGCCTTTTGGGACATCCTAGTGGGCCAAGGTCCCTTCTCTCTGTTTCTGTCCCCACCAAGGCAGTATGCCCTTCACACTGTGTAGTGTGGGTTTCCACCCATTCCATATCTTCCCTGCTGAGCCATAAGTTCCCAAGGACAGGTTCCTTTGATGCTTTGTGTTCCCAGCCTCAGCACATCACATGTTCCATGTTTACTTGTTGAACACCTGAATGAATAAATGAATGAAAAGATGTGGCTGTAAAAAAAAAAAAGGTGTAAAAGAATACAATATGTTGGCCAGGTGTAGTGGCTCGCACCTGTAATCCCAGCACTTTGAGAGGCAGAGACAGGAGAATTGCTTGAGCCCAGGAGTTGGAGACCAGCCTGGACAACATAAAAAGACCCCATCTCTACAAAAAATGAAAAAATTAGCTGGGAGTGGTGGTGCACGCCTGTAGTCCCAGCTACTCTGGAGGCTGAGGCTGGCGGATCACTTGAGCCCTGGAGGCTGAGGCTGGAGGATCACTTGAGCCCAGGAGGTCGAAGCTGTGGTGAGCCATGAATCTTGCCACTGCATTCCAGCCTGGGTGACAGAGTGAGACCCCCAACAACAACAGGAAAAAAGGAATACACTATTTCACCTAAGTCTTCCCAACAGTTTTATACAAAAAAGTGAGTGGAGACACCCTAGTCAAGTGGGATAAACTTACACATTCTAGGCAGGGTTCTAGAACCACATGGGGCAGGATCCTTATGGGAGGAGCAGGGAGTGAGTGTTCATCCTGGCTCTGGAGCCAAACTCTTTAGTTCACGTACCAATTCTGTGACTTTAGCCAAGTTGTCTATTCAAATGGTCTATGCCTTATTTGCCCCATCTGTCAAATGGGGGTGATCAAATAATGACCTCATGGGGTAGCTAGGGGGTAGTTAGCAGTACGATTCCTCACTCCAGCGCCTGTCATCAAAAGGATGATTACAGAGGATTACCCAGAGTCCCCTTTCAGCCTTAAGAGAACTTTTCCTTCTGGGTTTTTTTTTTTTTGTATCACATGAATGTAAGGAAGCTTGTATTAAATGGCCATGAGGGTCCACAAAGGATTGATGACATAGCCTTTGTGGGCTGCCCTGAGAACCAAATGACCATTTAATAACTATTTCTACAGGAAGACGCACTCTGGTGTCCAAACACTGGCTGCGTCTCAGTTAGCATGGTCAGAGCCTAGAACTCAGTGCTTCACCTACAGGCAGCTGGGACAGCAGATAATGATGATTACAGGCTTGGTCTGGCAGGGAAGAAGGAGTGAATAATGCTGCCCCATCAATCTTTCTTACAGCACATTCATAAAACGTTCTTTAAAAATTGCCTGCTTAGCTCTAGAGAGAAAGGGTGCCGATAGACTTTGTTAGACACTTGTTAAAACTACTCGTGGTGTGTTCATATTAATCCCAATGGCAGGAAAAGGCCTACGCTGATATGCCCTTTCTCTGTGTAGCTCAGGTCCTTAAAAGGCAGGTGGGTGCAGCACTATTTACAATAGTAAAAACACGGAAGCAACTGTGTTGTCCATTGAAACTGGACTGGAGAAAAAAAAAATGTGGTATATATATATACAATGGAATATTACATAGCCATAAAGCAGAGCAAAATTATGAACTTCACAGCAACTTGGATGGATTTAGAGTCTATAATACTCAGTGATCCATCACAGAAACAGAGAACTGAGTACCACATCTTTTCACTCATAAGTGGAAGCTGATCATTTACCATAATACTATAAGAATGGGATTGGCAGTAGCCAGCAACTGTGTGTGTGTGTGGGGGGGGGGGGGAATATAACATCAATAAGGGTGCCTGATCTCAAACCAGGCAAAGTGCGAACCAAAGGGAGGCCCAAACTTTACCTGTACGATGACCACTTGTATACCTAATCCTGAATTGTACCCCATGCCCTTAAAATAAAATAAATTTTTTTAAAAAGGCAGGTGGGCGCCCATCCTATATGTGACAGCCCAGAGGTTGGCTGCTCTTCTGTTAGAGGAGTCCATCATTTACTTTCCACCTTGTCTTGCAAAACAAACAAACATACCAGCTTGGAAGTGAATAGCCCTACAGTGGCAGGTGGAGGGAGCCTAACTCACCCCTGCTCCCAGCTGATTGGGCCAGAGGCAGATATCTGCCTACGCAGACCCCATCAGACTCTCTCCTCTGGAAATTTGGAATCAAGACACTCTGCCATTGGCCAATGAGCCACGGGGAATGGCATAAGAAGGCCTTGGAGGGCTGGAGCTACCATTTTGTGGATGCCTTGATGGGCCACGCGTGAGCAGAAAAGCCAATCAGGAGCAAGCAGAGAGGAGCAGCGTGAGGAGCCAGCACTCCAGAGAGTGGCAGTGTGGAGAGAAGAGATGCCTGAGGTCTGTCCAGTTCATGTGAGGCCTGCCTGCCCCTTTTGTAACTGGGTGCTATCAGAGCTCCCGGTGCCTGCATAACTCTTCCTCCAAACTTTTTTTTTAACCTGAGCTCCCAGTGGGTTTTTGTTCCTTGTCTGGAAATTATTCTTGTCCAGACTCTTGGTGTCTCAAAATAAAACCATGACGAAGTAATGGATGGTGCTTGTCTTTGCCATTCCGCCTCCAGGGTTAATTTTTCTAAACTGCATTTGATGGCCTAAGGCCTCTAAGAGGGAAACTAGAAGAGCAGGAGGGACTCCATGGTGGGTTAGTGAGTATTTCCTGGGTACCTCTGCCAGATCTGAGTCAAGGACAGAGGTATTCTCCCCTTTCCATTTCCCCCAAATCCCAGACAGTCTCCAGGGTTTTGTCCCTGAAAGCCTTCCCAGATCTGTGTGTATATATACACACACACACACACACACACACACACACACACCAGCAGAGGGAGTGTGCTGTCTTCCATTTCTTGGGGGGGGGGGGGTAATGGTAATCTCTGCACCTCTATCTGGTCATTCCTACTTTCTTCCTTGTGTGATAGTTCTGTGCATTCAGGTCCCATCCCTTACTGGCATGTGCGGTCCTGGCCTGGGTGGAGGGGGGGCGGGGGGGAGGGAATGGGGGAGGAGTGACCAAAGCTGGTGTCTGCTCATCTGACTGTCCTGCCCAGTGCTCAATACAGAGCAGGCACAAACCAGCTTGGTTGAATTACCTGATAAATATTTAGACTGAACATTAGGTCTTTGACGTGTCTAGCCCTCTCATGGGTGCTCACACAAAGCCACGGCGTCAAAGCCAGGTCTCTGGAATGTTCTGGAGCATGACTGGGCACCAAGACTGAGAGAAGTAACTGACAGATGCACCTTGACTTTCTGCCTTCCCGTATGACTAACCTCACTTCTCAAGGAAGTCATCTCAGATGCCATCTGGTAAGATAAACATTTCCCTAGTCTCAGTCCACTCCCAGCTCTTAGAGCTGTTATTCCATGCAGTGATGGCCACCGGGGTGGGGCACATCACAGATAAAGAAGCAAGGAGAAGCCCTGACTAGTTCAGGATGGTGGATCTCTGCAGCAATTGCCTGAGAGAGGGTTTGGGCTGGTTTCACTGGTTTGACTGATGTACTCACTGAAGTGATTGGTGGGACATAATTATACACCTGTTTGAGCCTTTGATGTGGGGACTGCAGTCATTTTTCCTTATGCATTTTCTCACGTTGTTAAACAGCTAAGGGGCAGTTCAACAAGACCTCCAAAAGGGTGGGTTCTCAGCCAACTCTTTAAGTTTATGCTTTTCTAATTGAGAACATAGCACACGAAGGTCAAATGTTCATCACCAAACATTACAATAAAATGTCATAATGGAGGCAACACTAACTTCTGATACCTATGGCATAGGTTACCTGTGAACTAAACCGATACCACTAAAACACTAAATGCTGATTAAATTTTGGTTCGCTCTTCTGGAACAGGGATGGTAACTATATTTCATCTCACGCACCAGTGGTCGGCGTTTGGTGTTGAGAAGAATCCCGGGGCCCAGAGAAGGTGCTGATGGATGACTTGGATTTCACAGAGTGAAAACTAAGGCATCAAGAAAGGTCACTTCAGGCAAAGAGATCAGGACAGGAAAAGAGTCAGCCTCATGGTCCATCCATGGAAACATCCACACCAAGCACCCTGGGGGCACTTGGCTCCTGACCCAGTAAAGACAAGGGCCTGGGTGTAGGGTGTAGTCCAATGAATGGCAGCTGGGAAATTTGGAGTGAGAGCACGCTCGGAGGGCGCTGGTAGCCCAGAGGCCCCTGTCAGCTATGATGGCAGGGAACCCTGAGGAGAGCCAGCTGCAGTGCAATTCTGCAAGGTCACGGTGACCCCCTCCTGCCAGGGGCTCCCTCTTCTCACCCAGGGGGGATAAGTCTGTGCCTGCTTCATCAAGAAACTCAATGTTCATTAAGGCTGCGATTCCCAGCCTGGCAGGCGGTGCCAACGTGGGGTCTCTTAAGCCCTTCGCACGCCTGTCTATCCATCCCAGAGACTGTCTAGTTCCCCAGGCCAAAGAAAGCCCAGGGATGCAGCATGGTGGCCTGGTCCCCAAAAGGTTCCTTCAAGGGGGTTAAACCTTGCCTATGGCCTGCAACCCCAGTTGTTTCCCTTTTCCACATCTCCCTCCACCCCTTCACCTGCAGGTGGACGTTCGACTCTAGGATTTGAATGAAATGGAAACTGACAGTTTGCAGCCATGTTCAGGCCCGAGCTACAAAGGATTCCCACAATTATCTTTGTCAGAATTCATTTTGTCAACGCCCCTCTCCTCTTCAAGTTGCATGCTACCAATATCTTCAGGAAGTTTGAGGAGACTGAGAATAACACAAAGGAAATGCCAGAAACATCTCCAGGGGGACGTGGCACCAGGGTAGAACAAACTGGGCACAAGAGGGGACAGGCAGAGTGTGAATGCAGAGGAGTGCAGGGAGAGGGGTCCTGAGGCTACAGGAAGTCCCAGAATCACAGTGGAAAGGCGCTGAAGAAGCAACTGCTCAGTCCCTGCTGCAATGTCAAGACCCCAGGCTCAGTCCTCCAGTTCAGGGACAGGGCCCACCACGGCTTAGACCATTCAGCATTCTGCAGGGTGTGGGCATTTCCTGAAATATTCCCTCAGAGCCTGGCTTACGACACTCCCTGGAAAGACCCTTCAAGCCAAGTCCAGAACAGTCCAGAAAAGGACAGTCCTATGTCTGAGTCAGGCACACAGGGGTCCCCAGCCATTCCCCCATATCCTTCACACATATCTTTCTCCTTAGCCCTATGACCACCCAATACACCATACACTGTGCTTTGTTCACTGTCTCCCCCAGTAAAATGTAAGACCCATGAGGGTGAGGGTCTTTGTCGGTTTTGTTCAACGTGGTGTCCCCAGTGCCTAGAATATTGCCTGACACACAGTAGGTGCTTGATAGACATGTGGTGAATGAAGAAATAAATGAGTTAGATTCAGTGTTGTGAAGGCCATCCATCCATGCATTCATCCATCCGTCCACCCATTCATTCTTCAAGCATTTACTGAGCATCTTCTCTGGACACGGTGTGAAATCCACAAACAACACAACTCTTTCTGCCAATGGTTTCGTGGCCCAGGAAGAATGGGAACAAAATGAGGCTGGGTGGACTCAGAAGTAGAAGACCCCTGTCTTCTGGGAAATGAACCATGGGAGACTTCCTAGGAGAGAGTCATTGGTCCTGCACCTGGGAAAGCAGGGAGAATTTAGAGAGAGGACATGGAGTGAGGGCACCCAGGCTAAGGGAAGGATGGGATCAAAGGTGTGGATTTGAGTGTGGGGGAGGGAACAGCTCACAGGGACTCGAGCTTTGGAGAATACTGGGACGGTTAGTGAAGTCAGCAGATGAAGACATTGGATTTTTTTTTCCTCTCTCAACTATTTTTCACAGTAGACATGTGACTTTTACCCTGTGGACACTGGGAAACCCCTGAAAGTATCTGAGCAAAGGACTGACGTGATCACAAATACTCCATTGTACAGGTTGACAGGGCAGCCACTGAAGATGGAAGAGAAGGCCCAAAAGGAACATTAGAAGTCCAGATGCAGGTTATGTGAAAGGAGTACTAATCGAGGGTCCAGAAAGCTGAGATCCAATCCATTGTCACCACTAGTTATTCAGGAGATATTTGGTGATACCAGACCACATTTCCTCCTTTGTGGTCCAATGGTACCTGTCATAGAATCCCAGAGCTACAGGACCTCAGAGGTCATCTAGCCCAAGTTTCCAAACTCCAGGCTGGGAAACCAATTTACAGAGCTGAAAGTGTTTTAAAAATGAAACAAGACAAGGGGCTGTGTCAAAGTGTGTCACTTAAAGGTAAAATTGCTTTGTGAAACTTTTGTTTCAGGTGTGCGTGTGTCTTGGTTCCCAACAGAAATCTATTTCTGTGGGTCACAGTAATAAAGGTTTGAAGCCACTGATTTAGTCTGCTCCTTCCCCACTGCATGAATTGCCTTTATAGCATTCTCAACAAAACACATGGCCACTCTTGCTCATCTCTAAGAAGAGGATGCGGCCACCTCCCAAGGCAAAAGCCTCTCTGTGCCTAGGAAGTACTTCCTCACAGGAGCTCAATTGGCCCTTGTCCTCCTTCCCACTGGTCTTCTCTGGCTCTGAACATCCTCCCCCAAGTCAACTCAACCCCACTTCACGCCACAGCATTAATAGTTGAAGACGGCTCTGCAAGACTCTTGACCATATTCTTTCAGGGATTTAGGGCTCATCTATTTTTCTTGCCTACCCATCACCCCTTTCCTGGGAAGCAAGGCCTTGTCTACATTCCAGATAATCCCCTCTATCCAGCTCACAGTTGACATGGTTTAAGTGGGATGGACCCCAGCCCCCACTCCAGGGATGGTCAATGGGAACACCACATACCCTTGGTCACAAGGAGAGGATCCAGAGTGGGTACATGGTCCAAGCTGAGCCAATCAAAGATGATCAGCGATTTGGGCTGAAACTATGAGAAAAGACAGTAAGATGCTAAGATAGTAGACTGTAATAAGCCCAGAATGACAATGACCATATTTGCCAAAGCCTACAGAGAGGCTTAGGAGGTTGAGGATGTGGCCAGCAGTGAATGAAAACAACACAGAAGAAAGTAAACAAAGGGTTAGAAAGGGGGGGGGGGGGAGAAGAGAGAGAGACAGAGAGAGAGAGAAAGTTCTAACTCTTAGTATTTGGAAATAGTGTCTTTACAGAAGTAATCAAGTTAAGTTGATGCCATTAGAGTGAGCCTGAATCCAATGTGACTGGCATCCTTATACAAAGGAGAAATTTGGACACAGACACACACACACACACACACACACACACACACACGAAAGATGATGTGATGCCATGTGTAGAGAGGAGTGATGCATCCATCAGTCAAGAATGCCAAAGAAGCTGGGCTCGGTGGCTCAGCCTGTAATCCCGCGCTTTGGGAGGCTGAGGTGAGTGGATTGCCCAAGCCCGCAGGTTCGAGACCCGTGTGGGCAACTTGGCCAGACCTCATCTCTACAATAATAAAAAATTAGCCGGGCGTGGTAGCGCGCACTTGTAGTCCCAGCTACTTGGAAGGCTGAGGTGGAAGGATCGCCGGAGCCCAGCAGGTTGAGGCTGCGGTGGCCGGGAGCGGCCACTGTACTCCAGTCTGAGCGACAGAGCGAGACTCCAACTCAAAAAATAAATAAATAAATAAAATAAAATAATAGTAATCTTGCAAAGTAAAAAAATTAAATAGCTGGTTTGAGGTTTTGACTTTTATTGCCGTGCATTTTTCCCCAGCAAAAACCATGACTCAGTCATCTCTTTGCCCCCAGCTGTGAGCTCCAGAAAGTTCTAATCTAGGTGTTGAGTTAAAGCAGAATGTGGGATTACGGGGATGTTCCCTCTCATTCAGATGTCCCAACAAATAATGATGGCAGTCAAAGATGACCATGATGGATGAAGACCAAGAGACAGGCCGTTGATTATGTGTCTGTTCCAATTTATTAGGAAAGAAATTGGCATTGAAACAACAAGTGCTCGGAAAAATAACATTTGTAAACAGGTCTCAGAAGCAGAAAAGAGAACACATTCGGAAATTCTGCCTAATGATTGTCAGTTCTTATAACTAGGTAGAGAAAAGTGCTGGTGTAGAGTTTTGAAGGAAGGACTAACAGAAACAATGAGAGAAAAACACATAATTAATAACCATTTTGATAGTGATAAGTTAGTTACCCTTTGAGGGATTTCAGGTCAGAGCAAGAGAACAGTGTCTCTGCTTGGGAACCAGCATGGAATTGTTGGCAACATTGAGTCAAAAGAGACTGTGTTTAACAGCGAGAATAATCACAGTTAGTAATATGTACAGCTGGGCGCAGTGGCTCATGCCTGTAATCCAAGCACGTTGAGATGCTGAGGCAGGAGGATGCTTGAGCCCAGGAGTTCTAGACCAGTCTGGGCAAGACAACCATCCTACAAAAGGTTTACAAATTAATAATTAATTTTTAAAATATGAACATGTAGAAGACACTGAGCTAAACATTTTATATGTTTGAACTCATTTAATCCCGTGAGTTGAGTGTTACCTCCATTTCACAAGGACAGAACTTTGTCCCAAAATCTTCTAGGTAGAAAGAGATAGAACAGAGATTTGAACCAAAACACCACAATGCCCCTCACAACCATTCAAACCAGAGGATTTTGACTTTTTGTTAAGCAACCCTAAATTCCTGATGGCTGGATTATTGCTCATGCCTTTTCGTTGGCTTCTCCTGAGACTTAAACTATTAACAGGAGAGGCCAGGCACAGTGGTTCACACCTGTAATCCCAGCACTTTGGGAGACGGAGGCAAGAGGATTGCCTGAGACCAGCCTGGGCAACTTGGCCAGACCTCATCTCTACAATAAATCAAAAAATTAGCTGGATATAGTGGTGTGTGCCTGTAGTCCCAGCTACCTGGAAGATTCAGGTGGAAGGAATCCTTAACCCAGCAGGTCAAGGCTGCAGTGGCCGTGAGCAGCGTGCCACTGTACTCCAGCCTGGGCAACAAAAGGAGACTCCGACTCCCCCCCCCAAAAAACTATTAGCAGTAGAATAGTAGAATCTTCTAGGTTGTTCTAAAACTTAAGGTAATTTTCAAGTGCAGGTATTGCTGAGAGAAATATGACTGGCACTTTAAAAAGGACCTCAACTTTTCTCAGCTCCTTGCGGGTCCTTTCATTCTTTCCAGAAGATGATAAAACTTGATCCCACAGACCCTAAACCAAACCGTCAAGTAAAAGAATAAAAAGAAATCGGTTGCCCATGCACAGGGTTCTGACTTGTGACCCATGGAACACAATCTCAGCAAGAGGTACCAGGAGGGACCTCTTCAAAACTGAAGGGCAGGGGACAACCATTGGACATCCCAGCAGAGCCCAGACACCAAGGGAAAGGAAAATAGCTGAGGTAGATGGAATGTTTCCCTTTAAATTGCAGAAGCAGGCCGGGTGGCTCAGCCTGTAATCCTAGCACTTTGGGAGGCCGAAGCGAGAGGATTGCCTGAGCCTGGGGGTTCGAGACCAGCCTGGGCAACCTGGTGAGACCTCGTCTCTATAATAAATCACAAAAACTAGCCGGACGTGATGGTGTGCATCTGTAGTTCCAGCTACTTGGAAGGCTGAGGTGGAAGGATTGCCTAAGTCCAGCAGGTGGAGGCTGCGGCGGCTGTGAGCATGCCGCTGCACTCCATCCTGGATGACAAGAGTAAGACTCCAACTCAAAAAAAAAAAAAATTGCAGAAACATACATTGATAATCTCTCCCACAAAATACATGCTACCAAACGTCATCAGTCCCAGATATACAGATACACATTTTTACATCTCAGATATTAAGCCTGAGTCTTAGAATCAAAGGCATGTCATGAGTTATTTAGTTTTTCTTTTTCTTTCTTTTCTTTTTTCTTTCTTTCTTTTTTTTTTTGAGTCGGAAGTCTCACTCTAATGCCAAGGCTGGAGTGCATAATGACTCACTGCAGCCTCGACCTCCTGAACTCAGGTGATCCTCCTATCTCAGCCTCCCAGATAGCTGGGACTACAGGTACATGCCACCACTCCAAGCTAATTCTTTTCTTTCTTTCTTTCTTTCTTTTTTTTGGTCAGAGGTCTTGCTATGCTGCCTAGGCTAGTCTTGAACTTCTGGGCTTAAGCAATTCTCCCTCAGCCTCCCAAAGTGCTGGGATTACAGGCATGAGCCACCGTGCCAGGCCAAGTTTTTCTTTCTTAATGGTACATAAAATAAGTATAAAACAGCTTATAATGTCTTGGAGTCAATGAAATAATTTGCCAGAAAATCAGTCACCAAGCTGGGAGCAGTGGCTCACACCTGTAATCCCAGAACTTTGGGAGGCAGAGGTGAGAGGATTGCCTGATCCCAGGAGTTCAAGACCAGCCTGGATAACTTGGCAAGACCTCATTTCTACAGCAAATCAAAAAATTAGCTGGGCATTTTGGCACACTCCTGTAATTCCAGCTATTTGGAAGGCTGAGGAGGAAGGATCGCCTGAGCCCAGTAGGTTGAGGCTGCAGTGGCCACGAGCGTGACACTGCACTCCAGCCTGGGTGACAGAGTGAGACTCCGATTCAAAAAAAAAAAAAGAAAGAAAGAAAAGAAAAGCAGTCACCTGAATGACTTTTCCTAAAAATCCTAGTTTATACCTACATAATCTGTTTTAGGAGATTAAACTTGATTACATGCATCACCTTATCAGAGGGAAAAAGAAAGACTATCAGGCCCAAATATGTAAACAGGTCGAAGTAAAAATAACTGTGTAGACTGTAGCCTAAAGTCGCTGATTAAAGAAGTAAAGCTTCATTGTTTGGCGAATTCACTGTTCCCTACTCCAGCCCAGACATAATTTTAAATCTGCCGAATATGATCTGGTTGGCGCATGGGGGTGACTTCCATTTTCACATTGGCTTGCGAAAGTTCTGTCTCCATGAGCGCCAGGAGCCGCGTGCACAATGGCATGCGTGAATCCTGTGTGTCAGAGAAGAGAGCCCCTTGAACTCCGCCTTAAGGGAACAAAGGGCTTCCAAGACGCATCCGAGTAGCAGATGCCGAGTTATCGAAGGGTCAGAATGCCAATTAGATATTGAACATGGCAGGAGGAGAGTGCAGTTTCCAAAACAAATGAAAGATGAATAGGAGCAGTCCCCGAGTCCAGGCTTAGGTCCCGCTGTTCTTTTGTACAATGATTTGTGGCAAATTTGTTTTGTCACTGAGGCATAGTTCCCCCTGGGTCTTAAAGTGATTTTGTAATCACCAAAAGAATTTTTTTTTTCTTTAAATAGCCTTGTCCTAATCAAAACAGGATATAAAAATATGACTTTAAAAATCAATTTCAGCAAGCCACATGTTAGCTATGTGAGAAATGTACAGTGGAAAAACAAGACAAAGTAGTCAGGAGGAAGGGAATAATTCAATTAAAAAAATTTTTGGAGCAAAATCGAATAATTCAGATGATTTCTTTTTTACATTTTTAAAAAAATGATAAAAACTTATCATTTGGGCTAGCAATTTACAGATGTTGCCAGGTTTTCTGTTTTATAGGTTCAAGTTATACTTTGAAATCTAAGAAGCTTACAAATGAGAAAAATGGTGGGAAACCTGAAATACAAAATACTCCCGTAGTTAATTATGTATTTGTGTTGGTGTTACCATCATAAATCATTCTTAGAGAAACAAAACCAAGTCGTAAGAGGACGGACACAATGGCGTTCTGTTTAAATAATTTCATTTGGTCCCTGAAATACTTCTGGCTATTTTTTCTCTAGAAACCACCCACATTTAGTAAAATTATATCGCTGAGTGGACCTACCCTGTTCTCTCTCTCTCTCTCTTCTGACTCCTGGCAAGTACTAGACCGTGGAATACCAAAGGCAAAACGGCAAAAAAGGAAATTGGGATTGCATTGATTTAAATCAGTCAGTGCTGTGACCAAATTATTTAGTTCTCTTGACCTTTGGAGGTCAAATTTGACTATTTATGCTATCTGCTAATGCTTTACTATTTTTCATTGCTTTGCCTGTTAACAATTCTGACCTCCAGCCTTCCCAGCCTGCAGGGTCGTTATATTAAACAATCGCTAATTACTCCCTGAAACATATGCTCCCGTTTTAAAATGCCATTTGAGTCAAAGCCCAACCAAAACCCGGAACGCTTGTTTCATGAATGAAAATGTAAGCAATTTGGTATTTCTGAGAAGCAGAACATTGTGAGATTTGAGTGATCCGTGGAAAATCACCTATCTCATGATCATTATTAACTTGGAAATTTCTTCAAATAAAAACTGTTCCTTAAAAAAATTGAATACTAAAGGTAGCCAATATTCGCCTTCTATCACATTATCAAATGTGCTACTTGAACAGTTCTTCAGGAAATATGCTTTTATCCTTCCTAAAGATCTTAAATGCAAGAGTTTTATGTAACACCCCCCCCCATTTGACTATCCCACAAATATGAGTATCAGATTCCGTGTTGCAACCTGGGATAGAGAAAAGAGCCAGACAGCTAGAATTCTCTGAAATTGGACTTTTTGTTTTCTGCATCAAAAATGCCACATTGATTACAGAATAAATCAAAGACAAATAGATGTGCACATTTCCAATGTTTACCATGAAGAGAGGTGAATATAAGGTTCTGTGTCAGTTACTCGCCAAAATTTCTCCCAGATTGTATTTGAGGCATAAAAGAACTTTTTTACTGTCCACAAAACAAAAGTCATTCATTTTCGATCAAAATAGCCAAAGAAGAAGAGTACATTACAATACTTCTGCCAAAATAATAATAATAATCCAGCTAATAATAATAATGATAATTCAACCACGCAATTGAAATTTCATGCCGGAATTTCCAGCAACTTGACTGGGAATGGTGCCCACTGCCTCCAGACCCCAGTGGTGGATCAGATGTGTTCTGCTGACGTAATCTAGCAAAACCTCTGCTCTTGAAGATGCTGCAGCATGTAAACAAGTGAAATATGACAGGAAAGTCCTTCCCCATCGACTTCCTGATTTCCTGCCCTTTACGCTCTTACACATAAACCTCTAATTCATTTCAGAATGCAAAGGTCACCACAAAAAATCTGAGGCTAAGTATACCCTTTTGTCCCGCAGAAGGATAACAAAGATCTTTTTTTTCCCCCTTTTTACCGTAACATGGTCGTAGCCAGGTGTTTCCCATGTTTGCCTGGCCATACGGGGAGTGTGTTTACAGATCTAAAAACTAGCATTTAAACACTCTTTTAAAATAAACTTTTTATTTGGAATCATTGTTAGATGTATAGGAAAGTTGCTAAGTTGATACCGAGTGCCTTCCCCAATGGCAACATCTTAGATACCCACTGCACTTGTTTGTCCAAACCAAGAAATTAACGTTTGTACACATACTGTTAACAAATACTGTCACTGAATGCCAGGCTTTATGGGACTTCCCCAGTTTATTGTTGTTGTTGTTGTTTGTTGATATCCTTGTCTAGACCCCAATCCAGGACATCATGTTGCATGCAGGCATTTATAAACTTGCAAGTTTAAATATGCTCAAAACAACTTTATTCGGAAATTAATGATTAATTTTAATAGAATTTTAGGAGTAAAAAAAGTCTGAGTTTATTATTTTTTTTTGAGTCTGAGTTTATTTTAATCAATCAGATGTAAATGGCAACAGAACTCTTATTTGACAGACATTTACATTTAAGCAGGATATGTGTTTTCTCAGTTGACAAATTAGCTTCAAGCAAATAAGGAAATAAATTGCTTTCAAATTCAAAAAAAGAGAAAAACAGACATCCTTGGAGATTAAAACCACAAGATACCATTTCTCAGCCATCACATTTGCACCCAATTAAAAATAAAGCACTGGTAATACTTTTGGCCAAGTTTCTTAGCATCTCTGCACTTCAGTTTTCCTCTCTGGAAAAGGGGATAATTATTGTTCTTACCCCATGGAGAGGCAGGATAGCAGAGTGGTTAAGAGTGCAGACTCTAATCGGACTTTCAGATTCAAGCCGGGCTGTCCCACTTTTGGCTGTCCAGTCCTGAAATTATTAGATTACTTCATTCAGTCTCTCATCTGTAAGATGATAACAATAACAGTATCCACCTCCAGAGTTGTTACAGAGACTAAATAAGATGATATGTATACAACACTTAGGACAGTGTCTAGTGTGTAGCATGCCCTATATAAACACTTAGTATTATTATTTGGGGATATTTCTAAGAATGAATGAGGTTAACACACATAAGCAACTTAGAACATAGTGTCAATTAATGTTCACACTAATTACTCAGTGTTGATGAGGTAGGAGGGGGAGCTCATATTTTGTGGCAACTCAGAACAAAAGTTTTAATTTGGCTGGGTACAGTGGCTCATGCCTATAATCCCAGTACTTTGGGAGGCCAAGGTGAGAGGATTGTCTGAGCTCACGGGTTTGAGACCAGCCTGGGCAACTAGGGGAGACCTAATCTCTACAATAAATCAAAAAATTAACCGGGCATGGTGGCACATGCCTGTAGTTCCAGCTACTTGGAAGACTGAGGTGGAAGGATCGCCTGAACACAGCAGGTCGAGGCTGCGGTGGCCGTAAGTGTGCCACTGCACTCCAGACTGGGTGACAGAGTGAGACTCCAACTCGGGAAAAAAAAGTATTAATTTGAGCCAGGTGTGGTCGTTCACGCCTGTAATCCCAGTACTTCAGGAGGCAGAGGTGAGAGGATTGCCTGAGCCCAGGGGGTCGAGACCAGCCTGGGCAACTTGGCAAGATCTCGTCTCGACAATAAATAAAAAAATTAGCCAGGCATGGCAGCGCATGCCTGTAGTCCCAGTTGCTTGGAAGGCTGAGGTGGAAGGATCATCTAAGTCCAGCAGGTTGAGGCTACGGTGGCCATGAGCGTGCCACTGTACTCCAGCCTGGGCAACAGAGTGAGACTCTGACTCAAAAAGAAAAAAAGTTTTAATTTGATCCACAATTCCACTTGTGGGAATCCAGCCTGCAGAAATACCTACACACGAGTGCATGGGTATGTGTGTAAGATGTTCATCAGAGCACAAATCATAAAAGCACTCCCGCCCATCTCCTCAGAAAAAGAAAGAATGGAGACGCTTAAGTTTCCATCAATTTGAGAGGAGTGAAATGAATATTCTGTAGGCATTAAGAAGAATGAGACACCATTTTATTTGAGTATACAGACCTTAAAGAATAGACATGATATATTAATTGTTCTTTCACTTACTTGTTCATTTATTATCATAACTATCTGTTGAGTCTATCGTGTACTACATGTGCTGGGGACACGCATTATGCAAGATAGACACAATGTCTGCCACCATGATACCAACATTCTAGGAAGGAGACAACCAGCAAACAAGAAAGTAGTGTCCACCCAGCCAGGCATGGGTGGCTCATGCCTGTAATCCCAACATTTTGGGAGGCTGAGGCTAGAGGATTGCCTGAGCCTACAGGTTCAGGCAACTTGTCAAGACCTTGTCTCTACAATGAATCAAAAAATTAGCCAGGTGTGGTGGCATGTGCCTTCAGTCCCAGCTACTCAGGAGGCTGAGCGGAAGGATCACCTGAGCCCAGCAGGTGGAGGCTACTGTGGCCGTGAGTGTGCCACTGCACTCCAGCCTGGGTGACAGATTGAGACTACAATTCAAAAAAAAAAAAGAAAGAAAGAAGGCCCAGGCTCGGTGGCTCAGTCTGTAATCCCAGCACTTTGGGAGGCCGAGGCTAGTGGATTGCCTAAACCCACAGGTTCAAGACCCACCCGGGCAATTTGGCGAGACCTCGTCTCTACAATAAATAAAAATTAGCCAGGAGTGGTAGCAAGCCTGTAGTTCCAGCTACTTGGAAGGCTGAGGCGGAAGGATCGCCGGAGCCCAGCAGGTCGAGGCTGCGGTGGCCAGGAGCGGCCACTGCACTCCAGTC
>CAUYQG010248187.1:0-15993 GCA_963574415.1 Tarsius wallacei
TGGAGTCTCACTCTGTCGCCCAGACTAGAGTGCAGTGGCCGCTCCTGGCCACCGCGGCCTCCACCTGCTGGGCTCCGGCGATCCTTCCACCTCAGCCTTCCAAGTAGCTGGAACTACAGGCGTGCACTACCATGCCCGGCTAATTTTTGGATTTATTGTAGAGATGAGGTCTCGCCAAGTTGCCCAGGCGGGTCTTGAACCCGCAGGCTCAGGCAATCCACTCACCTCAGCCTCCCAAAGCGCAGGATTACAGGCTGAGCCACCGAGCCCGGCTGAGCATCAGTTCTTTAGCTGTAAAATGGGGCTAGTCATACCTGCCTCTTAAAAATAAAATAACTTAGCATGATTTGTGGTGCATACCAAATATTAAAATAATGTTTTATATGGTACTATTATGGTTATTAAGTCATTTTAAAAGAGAAGCAGAGTATACAGAAAAGTTGTATTTCTATTTGGAGGGTATAAAGAAAATATTCAGAAAATTTTGCTTGGGGTTGTCAATATTTATAACAGATCACTATTGCTGCATTAATCATTATTGCTGCCATGATGGCTCATAGAAGTACCTCATAGAAGTACTATTTAATGCATTTTAGACTTGGGGAAAAAAACACTATTAAAAACATGGGGAAATATTGTATAGTCTAAAATGCCTTTGTTTGCTTTTGCATGGGCCTTTTCCATTTATCAAGAACATTTTGGATTTGTTTCTGCTTCCCAGGTAATTAGACAACCATGTGACTTAGTGTTCTATTATAACACTACAAGTCTGCTCTTGTTTATTCATCTCAAACATCACTATCAATGCAGATATCAAAGTAGGAGCCCAAGAATTTAGGTGACTCAATCAATTCATATCTCTTTCTAAGGTTTGTGAGGCTACAACATAGTAGCTTCATTATGTTGGAGGATTAGTTAATACATTTGTAGACCCTCTTGATAATATCACTACTTATTTTAGATAAACAAAACTATGCTTGCATACTATAACACACATGTATGTTTAAAAGTATAATTTTATAAGAAACATTTTAAAAGGTGAAATGTAAAGGATTTTCTTTTTTACTTCCTTCTGTACCTATAAATGATTCAAATAAGGAAATACAATTACGTCTTTCAGAGTTGGGATATGTAGAAGATCTTACCCGCAAGTGTTTCATATAGAGCTACAACACTCAGATTCTTAATTAGTTTTATCCATATTCCATATTCTTTGCCGATCCCAAACTGATCCATATCTAATTTCAGCATTTCATCACAGGTCACATCAAGATTTCTGCTGTGTAAAATTCTCTGTTCTCTTATAAAAGGGGAGATCCTAGCTGTACTAATTTCTTAAATTTTTCTGAGAATACCACCTCCAGAAAAAACAAAGAAACAAACATCAATGTGTTTTTCTCTAGGTTTCTTAAACTCTGCAATACAATGAAATGGGACCTTCTACACTTTAAAATAAATACTTGTTTTTTTCTGGCACTGCAACGCAATAAATGTCTTACTCTAATGACAGACCATACTCATCCAAACCTTTTAGTTATACAAATATACAGATACAATAAATTGTTTATGCCATTCATAAACTTTTTGGGGGCAGTTATTATGCTTTTAAGTTACTGTTTCTCAGCCAAATTGCAAAGAATGATCTGATGAATGTTAAATAATGAGTATTTGTTGGAATTCTCATGCCACTAAAGACTTTTTCCATTTCTTAAAATCTTGTCAAGAATTTTTGTCGCATAACATGTACAGACATGTACAGAGTATACTGCACAGTTGAAGTGATGGTGTGTTGCAGGACCGTTCCATATGGGCACTGACCTAAGAGATCCCAGACACTAGCTCATGGCAGGGGATTTCCCTTCCCTTCTGCTTCCACCGGGATTTTCTCATCTTTCTTTCTCCCAACCTTCTTTGCGTCACCGAATGCAGTCTGTAAGTTTCCAATCCCTTCTGTATAACCAAAAGACTGCTGGTTGATACAGTAAGGGGTCTGAGGTGGTTCGCGGTTAATAATGGCAGACGTGAAGATAATGAAGAAAAATGGAAGAAAATATCGATGTATTTTCTCATGCTTTCTGAGACCCTGCAGTTGGGAAGGTCCATGTAACCAGTTCTGTGACATGTGTCATTTCCTAATCAAGTCAATATCGACTCTGAATGATTCTTCAAGCTCTCTCTTTCTCTGCTGGAATGACTCTGAAAATCACATGTTGAGGCAGTGCAGACACAAATGAGAACTTGAAAGGATTCCTACATCACTGTTCGAAAGGAAACAGCTACAAAAAAACAATTATTTGGGTTCATTGCATGAATGAAAAACACCTTTTTACTAAACCACTGAGACTTAAGGGGGTTTGTTGTTTACACAGATAGGCCTATTATTGAGGCTAATATAACACTGCCTCCTCAATAACCATTGGTGGGGATGAGGAATAAATATTTTCTGTCTGCCTGGCACTACAAATTAGAGTTCTGGGCAATTTTTTCCACAAGAGAATATACCAATATAATTTTCCTTCAAATATATAGAAGTAGACGAAAGTCTTACTCTCCTTAAGTCCCCAGCATCCAACAGAGCATCCTAAGTGTTTGCTAAACAGAATTAATAAGTCTACTCATTCTGTTCTTACAGCAGAATGTACCTCATTTTTTCAAACATATAAAATAAATACTGGTTTTAATGAGCTGCAGCTACATTGGAGAATGGATGTGAGTCAGATGTCACAGAGGATACGAATTCCCTAGATATTTGCTGGAATGAACAACTAAAGCCATTTGCACATAACTGTTTTTTAGCAAATTCTTAGCTATGGATTCAAATTATTTCATGCAGGTAAGATTATTGCAATTTTTCATTTCTTCTTATGTCAGTTTTGATAAGTTGGCTTTGTTTATGATTGTTTTCGGTACATTTTAAAATTCAGTGATATAAAGTTTTTCAAAATATTATTTAACAATCTTTATCATCGTGGAATTATTGAGATGTCCTGTTTTTACTACTGACGCTAGTTCTTTCTTTTTTCTTGCTAGGATTTTATCAATTTTTTGACAGTATTGAATCTCTATTAGGCATGATAGTTTTTATTTTTATTAAATTTAATTCTTCTCTTAATTATTATATTTTATTTTTCTCTTTATCAGCTTAACTCACTAAACATATGCGTATAATACTTTTGCTAAGTACAGAATTTCAAGTTCTCATTCTCTGTTTTCAGGATGAGTGTTTTCAGCTTTCTAAATAATATATTCACATATAAATATGCTTAAGTGGTATCATAAGTTTGATGACTTTTGTATTATTTAGTTCTAAGTATTTTGTAGTTCCTATTATGATTTCTTCTATGACCTTTTCCTAATTTCTAAACATTTGGAATTTCCTAGTCATTTTTTGTGATGGATTTCAGTTCAATTTTTCACTATTTAGAGACTATAACCTGTATGATCTTAATCCTTAAATTTGTTTAGCTTTGCATTGTGGTCTAGCAAATGATCAATTTTATAGATGTTGTGGGTTTTCTGAAAGTTGAAGACATAATTCTTTTCATTTAGCATCCATATATGTTAATTAGGTCATGTTTTGTCATCATATTATTGAATTCCATACTTTCAATGACTTTTTTCTGCAATTCTTTGTAGGTATGCTTAACATTTCTCATGTAGTTTAATTTGGTTTGCATTTATACATTTTTATTTTGTATATTTCAAGGCTGAACTACTTAGGGGCAAACTTTGGATTCTTATATTTTTCTGATAAATTTAAATTTCATCATGATTAAATGATCTTCTATAACTCTTACGGTGAATTTTGCATTATAACATAATTTAACTCAAATGAATATGGCTATATCAGCTTTCTTTCAGTGATTGTATAGTGTGGCTTAATTATCAACCCACCCAGTATGTATTTCTTACGCTTAAGATATGATGTTTGCAAAGGTCATAGGAGTTGATTCTCTTTATATTTTTTCTTTTAAAGTCAAATCTGCTAAGCCTCATCTTTTTAAATCGAATTTTTAGTTGTCTTATTTAATGGAATTATTGATGCATTTGAAATTGAATAGCCACATTTCTAGAAGACTTGCATTCTCCCATCTTTTTTGTTGTTGTTGCTACAGGTTCTTGTACCTTTAAACTAAATTAATTTTTTTATTTTTTATATATTTTATTTTAAAGATGTGTGGTACAATTCAGGATTAGGTATGCAAGTGAGCATTGTACAGGTAAGGTTTGGGCCTCCCTTTGGTCCCCACGTTGCCTGGTTTGAGATCAGTTACCCTTATTGATGTTGCCCCCAACCCTGGCAGTATCCCACTACCTTTCTACCTTTTAATTATAAATAGCCTGTTCCTGATGAATGTGCTGTATTGTTGTATATCATGTTATTTTGGGGCATCTTTATTGTGTCCAACAGTTATTTTCATTTAGATTAATTTGCCAGCCGGGCTCGGTGGCTCACCCTGTCATCCCACGCTTTGGGAGGCTGAGGTGAGTGGATTGCCTGAGCCTGCGGGTTTGAGACCCGCCCGGGCAACTTGGCAAGACCTCATCTCTACAATAAATACAAAATTAGCTGGGCGTGGTGGTAGTGTGCGCCTATAATTCTGGCTACTTGGAAGGCTGAGGCGAAAGGATCACTGGAGCCCAGCAGGTCAAGGCTGCGGTGGCCCGGAGCGGCCACTGCACTCCAGTCTGGGCAACAGAGTGAGACTCCAACTCAAAAAAAAAAAAGAAACTAATATTGCAATAGCTAATGAAAATCCATCTTAAAGGCACTGCAGAGCAAGCGATACATCGTAGAAACAGAATTGGTGAGATCAGAGCTTCATGAGCAAACAAAGACGAAAACTATAAGATAAAAAGAGACAGCAACAGAAGACTGAGCACAAAGGTCTCATCAGTTGGCTACTGACATCCTTGAGAAAGAAATCAGAAAAAACAAGGGGAAAAAGTCAACATGTTAACAAAAGGTGAGATTTCCGGCTATGACTGAGTGAGGCGGTCAGCAAATCCTCTTCCCAAAAGCAACAGTAAACAATAATCACTTAAAGCATTTATACCTTAAAAACAGCAGACCTCAAGTAAGAACAGTAGGCAACTATTCTAAAGAGTCTTCAGTGCTTCATTACTAGATTGACATTAGAGCCTATAACACCGCAGTCATCAAGCTTGGTCATGAGTTCATGGGCCCTGTGCTTGCCTAGGGCTGCTCCAGTCCTCCCCCAGGCTCCTCTGGCTCAGCGCCCACCAAGGTTCTGCCTGGTCAGAGGACAAGCTGTGAAGACAGCCAGCTACTACTCAGTTTGGTATGATGGAGACACCCATACCCAGTGGCACTGTGGGCGGAAGTGATGGTCTTGGCGATTGGTGACGGGGAGAGTCAGTAGCACCACCTGCCCAAGGTTGAGGTCATAATTGGAAGTACATTCCTGGCTCGGGCTTGCATACAGCTGGGGTTGGGAGCAGACACTAACTTTGCATGAGCACAAAGGAACTCTTAGGGATGATGGAAATGTTCTGAAACCACAAATCATTGAGTTGATCACTTGCCAACAAGACATTTTATATGAAATGTATACACCACTAAAACTGTCTCATAAAACTATATACAAAAAGGACAACATTCTAGTATAAAAGAAAGTGGGAGTCTACAGCTCTAATGCGCTCACCATGTCCCTGGCAAAAATTAATGTTTCTCAGTCTTAAACTTCTCTTGGCAATAGTTTTATTTTCATGATAAAAATTTTATAAGCAAGATGATCTTATCAATGCAGGAAAAGAAAGCCAGACAGATTACTTGTACGGAAAGAATAATCACACTGAACTCAAGCTTCCCCTGTGCAAAAGTAAATGTTAAAAACAATAAAAGGAAGAGATTTTTGCAGAATTTTAACCTAACACATTGAGCTCTCAGAAATATATGCCAAGTTAAGATGTAGTTCTTGTCAAGGCAATAGAAATATAAGCAAGTATGATTATTTGATAGACAAGAGTTAGTTTACAGTTATATTTGCTTCCTCTGAATAGCAAAGTACATGCATTTTAGATAAAGTTTGATTTGTGAACAATATTTTCCCATGATGCTTTATAGAAATACATTATTGCAATTGTTGCAACCTCAAGTTCAATTGTCTCCAGTCACAGGCAAGTAATGTAAATGAAGGGAGAGTCTAGGTGTAACACCACAGAATGACAAAGTCAACATGTCTGGGTTTGAGCGCTGCCCTTGATATTTAGCTTCTATGGCAGAGAAGCTATAGGGGGTAGTGAAGGTTACAGAAAACTGGAAAGGACTCTAGCAGATTGACACTTTTCAAGGATGGAAACTTGTGTTGCTGGGTCTTTTAATTTTTCAAGTGATATCAGATATTTAGGTTTTTTTATATTGAAAAATCTTAGAAGAAAAATTTTCAGTTTACTTGTATACAGATAAAGTTATTTTTATCAAGAATCAGTGGCTTTCATGCAGTTTCTTAATATAAAATTTTTTCTTCAAATTAAATTCTCCATAGAACGCAAAAATATGAAACTGACAGGACTAGATTCTTTTAAACCTCCCAGAGTTCTCGATGATTTAATGGAATCCTGAATAAGAGTTGGCCAAACAGTGAAGGGTCTGTTATCTAGCTGGCCAGTAAATTTAATTTATACCAATTAAACTCATTAAGTCAGCTCAATTTAACAAATTCAACATGTATTAAGTGACTGTTATGGACCAGACACTGTGCCTGGATCATGATCTGTGCCTTGATGAATGTGTGATCCCAATTGACAGTCAAACATATTTATTTTAGGGCAGGGAGTGAAGAACACCACAGAAGCTGAAGAAATCCTACTTGTGGAGGAGTGTGGAAGAGGAAGGGGAAGATGTCAGCCAATGTGACATTTCTACTGTGCCTCAAAGGATGGTTTGAATTTTTCCAAGTACAGAGAGGACAGATAATTGGTATCTGGAACACATATGCAGCTTGAAGAAACAGACAGGTGTGAATGAGCACAGTATTCTATGGCAAATGAGGCAGCTGGTCCACAAAAGGAATCAGCACCCAGAAACTGAGCACTCACCTGTTTACTGGGTGGGGGACTGAGTTACACTAATCAGTCATTTATTATATAATAGTATTCATCACAGAGGAAGAGATAAACCAAAGCTCGGTGACATGGATACAAATGTTGGCATACAAGTATAAATCATTTAGTCAATCTTACATTTTAACCCACAAGGATAATCTATTGCTTTAATAAGCCAAATCCTCTTAAATGTTATAAGCACCTACAACACAAATATGTTCAGATTTTTATATAAAATTAATATCGTGGGTTGAATTCTCACAGACATCTCTAGTCTTAATTCTGAACCTCTCTAGGTTTAGTCTGCTAATGCATTTCAAAAAATTTTAAATGATCCCAAACAGTTTTAAAGCTATCTTTTAAAGCAATCTTTAGGGTTGCCTCCTCAGTTTACTAAAAAAAAAAAAAAAAAAAAATTACCAATGATAGGCTGAAACACAGAATCAGAATTCTTGATCAAAATGCAGCTGGAATAGAGCCCTACTTACAGCCTTAACAAGGACTATAAAACTTATAGAACAAGGTAATTCAGTGTTTAAGTCTCAGGAGTAGAGTCATTCCATGACATAATTTTCAGGTCAGATTTAAGCTTAGAATTCCATGCAACTGGTATATTTGAAAGAATTGTGGATTAAGTTCGCTCTTAATATTTTTAATATATGCTGTATTTTAAATATATATCATAGATTATATGTTCCCAAATAACTTGAAAGACCATAGAACTCAAGGTAACCCTGCATTCTTTTCATTTTTTTCCTGCCTTGTAAGGCCCAAAATTTATTTCAAGCTAAAGACAGCTAAGTAGATTCTCTATCATTTTAGCCTGTCTCACCACAAGTGCTATGGTTTGTCTATTGACAATACCTAACATACTTTGGTGTTCAGTGAATAATAGATCCAAGGAAGACTTTTAAGCATAATATTAAAAAAAAATCTCATGCAACTTAAAAATAACTACAATTCGGGCCAGGCTCGGTGGCTCAGCCGGTAATCCCGCGCCTTGGGAGGCTGAGGTGAGTGGATTGCCTCAACCTGCGGGTTCGAGACCCGCCTGGGCAGGCGAAACCTCATCTCTACAATAAATCAAAAAAAATTAGCCAGGCGTGGTAGCGTGCGCCCGTAATTCCGGCTACTCGGAAGGCTGAGGTGGAAGGATCACCGGAGCCCAGCAGGTCGAGGCTGCAGTGGCCAGGAGCGGCCACTGCACTCCAGTCTGGGCGATCGAGTGGGACTCCAACTCAAAAAAAAAAACAACTACAATTCAATACAATAAAAATAAAGACGGGAGAAAATAAACAGAGAGGAAATGATGGGAAAAATAAAATAATGCCACAGGTTAAACTAGTTAACAAATATATAAGCCATAACATCCAATGTCTTATAAGATGTTTAATTTCACAAATTTGAGTCTGGATTCCCTAACAACCAAGGGGAAGAAGACAATATAATCACATTTTTCATAAAGTAAAATCAAACAAGTAACTCAGAAGAATGACAAATACCCCTAGGTCCAAGTTTGAGAAATGTATTTCATGAGTCCTCAAGAAGAGAACTATTTAAAATATAGTTATAAAGAATGATCTGTCTTAAAGGTTCACAATCTATGGTATTTGAAGCAGACAAAGGAAATGCTAAAAAAGTCAAAGGAAGAGAGTTCTAGCAGGTGATATCCCTGGGAAACCATATGGTAGCTCACAAGTCTTCAAAGATATTCTTCTAAAAATGCAAGAAGTCTGTGTTTTACAAGATTCCTCAAGATAGACCAAGGATATAACAATCGTCAGCAATTCACTAAACCTCTGTGGGCCTCGGTACCATCACTTGGAAAAGAGAAAAATGACAGACAGGTGGAATAAGCTAGATAATCCCCAAGAGTCCCCCTCACTCTTAAAAAATGTGATTCTGCATTAAACTTGTACCGAGCCCATCCTATATGCTCTGTTTCTCTGGATAGAAAAGATTTCAAAACCCGCACACACATACACATGACCCTTTGGATGAATATTTCCTAATTGCGCTTTTCTGGAGAGTAGAATTGCTGCTATTTACCTGTTATTACAGCAGGGAAGCATCCAATATTTGCACACCAACTGATCCATAAATGTCAACAGAGAACAGACAGCCTCTACCCTCTTAAGTTGTTCATCTGTGAACTTGGGTGAAAGTTGTAAAACTCTCAACAGATATTCAAAACTCTTTCTGACAGCTTCTGTCAGACAAATTTTCAAACTAATATGCATATGGATGTATAAGCTAAACAAGAAATGTAATGCCCTACTGTTTTAAACTGTCATTGCATTTAAATTCTCAGGAGCATTTCCCACCATTTAAAACCCCTAACTGAAGATACCACTTAAAAATTGGGCTTCTGAAGCCCTGGGAACAAAATTAGGCAGAGTAGACAGAGCCCCAAACAACTGGATGAGAATTTAAAAAGTGAAGCTAAAAATTATTGATTTTAGACCTGGAGCAAATGGTCAAGTCTGTAATCCCAAGGTGGGAGGATCACTTGAGCCCAGGAGTTTGAGACCAGCAGGGGCAACACAGAAAGACCATATGACTACAAAAAATTAAAATATTATTCGGGCATGGTGGCATGTGCCTATAGTCCCAGCTACTTTAGAGACTGAGGCAGAAAGATCACCTGAGCCCAGGAGTTTGAGGCCTCAGTGAACCATGATCAGGCTACTGCACTTCAACCTGGGCAACAGAGTGAGATTCTGACTCAAAACAAGCACACAAAAATTATCAATCTTAGTAAGAATGTTTAAGGTAACAGTAGAATCTTCAAAGTATTTTACAATATGATTAAGCTTTTGGTACCTCCCAGATGCCACAAATATGTGATTTAATACATATTTATTATATATGCATACATATCCACGTACAAGTATACCATATGTATAACCCATAAAGTTTTCGGAGGAAATATCCGTAAACCTGGTTTAGAACATTTTGCAATCCCATACGTTCCACCGCAGAAAGAACAATTATGTTACAAAATTAAAAGCATTTTTTAAGGTTATTTTTACAGTAGCAGGAACCTCATATTTTTAGAGGGCTTTAGGTGTGTTGTCTTGGTGACACAAATACTGTGCACAGTACTGCTGTTAATGACATGACTTTCTAAACACAAAAATAACTCTTGGAAAATTTCCCAACAAAATGAAGCACATTATTTCTTCCATAATATGGAAGTTGCATTTCAGAGATAATCAGTGCATATTAAAACTATACAAAAATTACTTTGAGTGTATATGTAAAATAGCATTGCCTTCTATGCTTAGATAATTAAAGTGTTTTTTTTTTTCCACCACCAGCATGAATGTCTAATCAGACATTAAAATATCATGTGAGAGATACGTTATGGGTTGAATTGCGATCCCCCAAAATTCATGTTTTGGAGTCCTAACTAACTCCCAGTGCCTCTGCATGTGATCTTATTTGGGTACAGTGCCATTTCACACGTAGTTAGTTAGGTGATCATGTGAGAAAAGGGTGGACCCCTGATGCAATAACACTGGTGTCCTTATTACAGGGAAAATTTTGGATACAGGGACACATACCCTGGGACAATACCAGTCTCTAAAAGCAGAGACTGGGGTGATGCTTTACAAGTCAAAGATTGCCAACAAACAGGCAGGAGATGGGAGAGAGGTCGGGGCCAGGTTCTCTCTTCTAGCCTCAGAAGGAACCAACCCTGCCAACACCTTGATCTCAGACTGTAGCCCCCAGAATAGTGAGAGAATGCATTTCTGATGTTGAAGTCACTCAGTCATGCTTCTTTGTTATGACAGCCTTGGAAACTAATACAATGTGGGTTAAAGTGAGACATCTCAAAGGATATCTTTTTATATCATCTTAACTTTTTAAGCCAAGTGAATATAGTGCCCATCCAACATATTACATTTTTTATACAATTCCATACTAACAAGATATTGTTTTATGGGGACTTAGAGGGAAGACAGGGAGGGAGAAGGCCATTAGAATCCATCCATACAATTCCCCCGGGTTGGGGAATGTGGAGGTGTACTACAACCTGGCATGTGCTGAGTACCTGAAGGGCAACCCTGCATTGCTAGAAAAGCCTCTTCAGCCCACGTTCTGTCGCAGCCTGGATGGCAACACAGCAGCAGCGCAGAGTGAGAGAGCAGAGCTGATGTTGAGTCAGCAACCAGCCAGTCGTCCTCCAAGACTTGACAGTCTGTAATCTGGATCTGCTTCCCTGGTGATTAAAAAAAAAGACAAAAGCAAAAGAACTTTAAAGAGCTCCCTTTGACAACTCCTTGTAGAAGGGACCTGCTTCTGAGTATTCTCTCATTGGCCACAGAAGTGATTGAGCACCAACATATGGCAAGTGTTGAAGACCCAGTGGAAAAGCCACCCTATAGATTCGGTACCTGCCCTTAGACACTTTAGAATCTAGCTATGGAAGGCATCAATCAAATGGTCATGTGATTAGTGGCACTTGATAAATGCTGAAGAAATACAGCATGCTGGGAAATTACATGAGGGTTACATTAGGGGACTGGAGGAGGCTTCCCCCAGGAAGAGACATTTATACTGAGATATAAAAGGGAATGGAAATTCACATGGCAAGGGAAGTGTGGCACCTGGAAGACTGCTCCAGGCAAAGGGAACAGCGTGTGAGAAGGCACTGAGGCAGGAATGCACTTGTCACGGAAGAAATGAGTAAAGACTGGTGACTGGCATTGAGACAGTGGGGAAGGCGTGACCCAAGAGGAGGAAGGCTGGGGTGAGACTGTGTAATGAGTATTTCAACTCAATGGTTTTAAGCAGGGATCAGGCCAGTTTTTAAAAAACTCTCTCTGGCCAGCCCATGGAGCTATGATCCAGAGCTATGGCACTCGACCACCATGTCAACAGCCACCAGGAGCAGATTGCTTTTAACACTCTCTCAATTGCTTTTATTCATCACATTTCTAACCCCAAATGTGAGGGGATTTTTAATAACAAAGACCAGTTCTCTGACTCTTTGACACCAACTAGGTATCCTACCATTTACATCCACCATGACACAGATTTTGAATAAAAACTCCACAGGTTTAAGAGCTATCCCACAAGATTACCCTCATATCAGACACCAGTTGCAAGTACCAAGTCCCCAGGTTACCCACGCTTCTGTCTGACTTGGCTATGAACTGCAGGTTCCCACAACCCTGCCTTCCAAGTTTGATAACTTTCTAAAATGACTCACAGAACTCAGGAAAGCATTTTACTTGCGACTACCCATTTATTATAAAGGATACAAATCAGGACTGGTCAAATGGAAGGAGATGCATAGGGCAAGCTTCTGTGCCCTCTCCAGGTGCCATCTTCCCAACCCCAAGGCTCCCTGAATCCCATTGTTTAGAGGTTGTAAAGGAGGGTTCATCAAGTAGGCAAGATTGATTATTAACTCAGTCTCCAGCCCTTCTCCCCTCTCTTGAGGTTGGAAGGTGGGACTGAAAGCTTCAGACTTCTGAACAGTTTGTTTTTTCTGACAACCAACTCCTATCATGGAACTATCTAAGGGCCCACCAAGAGTCACCTCTTTAAAACAAAAGACACTCCTAGCACTCAGGAAATTCCAAAGATTTAGGAACTCTGTGTCAGGAATGAAGGACAAAAACCAAATATATATTTCTTATGCCACAATGCAAATTATTTTCAGTAATAATCATTTTTATTGAATTGATTTGTTTTAAAATAACACCTTTAAGAAGAATACTTTCAATTGTGAAGGCATTATTTAAATGTAATAAATTACTTTATGTATGAACTAAAATGTGCACATGCCAAAGATATTACACTTCAAAATCTCACTGTACTAAAATTTAAGCATTTGAAGTCTCTGTGATCACACAGAATACTGAAATAATTCAAGTTCTGTTTCTTCATTTTTATAATCACTCTACTATCATTGTTTATTTTGGATCTACTGTTTAAATGCTAGCATGCATAGTTCCAGAAGAACTGTAGACATGAACTACAACCAAAGTGAACTCTTCCGATCCTGAAAGCATCATGAGTTTACTTCTCCATAAGAACGTATATAGTCAAGTTCACACGACAGGGGCTTCTATGTTACTGAGAGCTTTCTGAGTTAATTTCCATGTAGAACTCAGTGGGTATTAAAGGGCAAGTCTTAAAAATAAACTAACTTGAAGTTGGTATATTAATTATTAAAACTCAACAGCAATTGTATAGAACTTAGACCATTACATGATCTTTTTCAGGGATTAGTGCTTTATTGCTGAATTGCCAATGCATAGTGATAATAAAAATCAGAATTACTTTTAGTAGGTTTTGTTATTGCTTTTAAATTATTTACAGTTAATGCACCTCTTACTGACTGTACCCCAGAAAGGCCTCTCTTCCAACTTAGCCCCTGGGACTCCACTGGTGTGGAGAATGAATTGAGGGAGCTCAAGAGATTTCCAGAAGGCCTGTGAGGAGGGAAGGCCATGAGAAATGTAGGTAATAGGACTTGATGACTGACTGAATATGCAGGTAGGGACAGGAATGGTTAGCTCCCAGATTTCTAGATGGGACACCAGGTAGACTGTAGACTCGTTGGTATATAGATAAGGACTGAAGCCAAAGGAGTGAATGCAGTTGCCAGAGGAGAGAGGGCTGTATAATAGTTCTAAAACTTAATGAACCCTAACGTTAACAAAAAATATGCTGGCAAATATCATTTCCATTTTGCTACTGGGAAACCAAGGCACTGAGTAATTACATTACTTTCCCAAAGCAAGTTAGGAGAAAAGCCAAGATTAACTTTTAGCTTTATTATATGCACCAAGTAACTTAATCTAAATGCATTTGAAGAAGTAACTATCCTTCCTAAAACCTCTGGAGATGTTGAAAAGTAACATAAGGGCTTATCGCTCTGTTGTGCCAAAGAAAAACTGCCTACAGAGGTCAGTGTCTGATAGCGGGAACTCAGATCGAAAGAGCAGGTGATTTAAAGGACCAATGGAGACTTTTTTTTTTTTCTAGAAATAGATTATTTTCTCCAGGAAGTCCAGGAAGGCTACCAGAGATGTAGAAGAAATCCCGGAAAACATGGTGTCACAAAACCAAGAGGGGAGTGTGTTTCAAGGACAAGAGAGAGGCTAGATCTGTAGCCTCTTTGTCAACATCTCCCTAGGCAGGTATCTTTCCTCTCCAGTCAAACTATGAACTCCTCAAGAAGAGGACAGGATTTTAAGCATTCTGACATTCCAGTGCTTAACCACAGAATCTCATACTTGGCAGGTGCCACTAATTGTAAGATGATGAAAAAAGATCAGATGGAATAGAAGACACAAGAAGCTAGGGATCAATGACCTGAATCTTGACCCAGCTCTAGGAAAACCTAAATGTTCTGCCTTAATCAAATAATTTAACTAATCTGAGATTGGTCCAAAAGGCTTCTTCCAATTACGAAATTTTACAAAAAGGATAACCAATTCCTAAATAATTAGCATTTGGCTCATTCATGAGAATGAACCACAGATTCAAAAATTACAAGCTGGAGGAGGCCTTACCCACCAACTGTCTTCTTCCAGCCTCTCATTCTAAGGAGCCCCACGTTGAGGAAGAGCCTACTCGTCAGTGAAGGAGACTCAGGATTTGATGAACATCTTCTCCTGTCCAGGTCACTGCTTCGTCCCATAGGCACATTGCCTTTCTTTGTGCACAGAATTAAAATGCAAATGTTATATAGGGTTTTTGCCCTAGTCTTTTCTGTTTAAAACTACCACATGTCTCCTTCTTGAGAATTCCACATTCATGTTCTAACATACTGAAAACTATCCCTGAAGGCTACTTGACTCTCTGTGTATACACCCATACATTCACACCCACACACACTCACCCCCCCCCACCCCCCACCCACATACTGAGGCAACAATAATTGAAACCAAACTCAGAAATCCTACTTATTTTTTTCCAATTTTCTCTCAATAGTAATAGTACCAACTATAACAAAGAGATCACCAGGAAAGCTTCAGGCACTGTTGACAACACTAAACCTTGCTAGCCACATACATCCTTTGCACAGCAGCTAGTGACTGCACTCAGAGCAAAATGAAGCATACCACTAGAAACTGGGTAGATCAATGTCTTCTACACTGGCTCAATGAAATTCTCTGTGTTGATTAATTCTGCCATAAAGAATGGCTTCATAAAGCATGTTTTTGCAGAGATTTTTATAGAATATGAAAGACAGCAAAAATTAGAAATAATTTTGATCAATTCCAACTCAACCATATGACTTTAGTTAAGACACACTTTAGCAGGTCCCATCAATTCCCTCTCCTATAAGACATGAAGGGAAACCCCCCAAACAGAATTTACTTATTAAAAATTGTGCATTTATTCTTATATGTTTAAACATCAGTCACCTTCAAAGTACTCTCCATTTGATGCAATACACCTATTGAGATACTTTTCCCACTGCTCAAAACAGTTTTTGAACTCATCGATTTTTAGGCCTTCTAGTGCTTCTGCCGTTTTCTGTTTCATCTCTTCCACATCGGCAAGACGTTTCCCTTGGAGGACTTTTCTCACAGTGAGGGGGATGTCCCTCAGGGGAAGATCTGGTGAATAGGAGTGTGGGGCATGGGGGTCCTGCCTTTTTTTGGCCAAAAACTGCTGAATACTCAGTGCAGTATGGGCAAGTGTGCTTGTAAATCACTCATAATGAAATGGGCAAACCGATGTCCCCAAGGGACATCCCCCTCACTATGAAAAAAGTCCTCCAAGGGAAACGTCTTGCCGACGTGGAAGAGGTGAAACAGAAAACGGCAGAAGCACTAGAAGGCATAAAAATCGATGAGTTCAAAAACTGTTTGGAGCCGTGGAGGGGGGGGGGGGGGGGGGGGGGGGGGGGGGGGGGGGGGGGGGGGGGGGGGGGGGGGGGGGGGGGGGGGGGGG
>CAUYQG010248195.1:0-10508 GCA_963574415.1 Tarsius wallacei
GTAGCTACTTTGGCACGTGGCTGGGGCTGTAGTCATTCATAAGGAATCCGTAGTTTCTACTAGCTTTTTTTCCTAGCCCATATTTAATCTGAGATGTTTCTAGAAGGTCAAATGTCACCCACATCAATACTGGCAATGCCCTTGCTATTGGGAAGGGAGGCAGCTCTGTTACTGGGTTTGTTTACATTTTCTAGTTTCAACGTCTGTCATTCTTACCACCTAAGTCTCCCTCCCCCAAACCCATGACTATCAATCATGACTAAAGTCCTTTATAAAGGATTGTTTTGGGGATGACCCAGAGGCATGTGGTGCATTGAAGGTGAACCGGTCCCCATGACTTCTGGAATTATTTCTGTATGTGATTATGAATATGTAATGAATCATTTCCATTAATTATGAGTATAATGCGCTTATGTACACCTACATGTGTATGTGTGGGGACTGGTATTGCCTATATGCGTGTCAACTTATATGTGTGTACGCATACATTCCTGTGTGATTAGTTGTGTGTCCCTTTATCATTTGAACAAGAAATCTAAGTTAAAGTCTTGCCAGGGCTACAAAAGATATTGCATAATCTTGAGGGCTTCATTTAAGCCTTTCCATGAGGAGATCCCATCCTATGAAGTGTGGACTTCCGCTGAATCTGATCACAGACTATGTGCATTTCCCAGGGTGCCTCTACCCTGGGTCTGTCTCTCATTCTAACCTGGCTCCTCCCCGTTCCCTTTTCTTACAGCCTCAGTTGAACACAGTGAAATCTCACCCACTTTTTCCTCTCCCTGTATCCACAATAGATGATACTTTTGTTTATTCTTTAATAACTCTTTGTTTAAAACTGTGTGTGTGTGTGTACATACACACATATTTTTTAGAGACATAGTCTCACTCTGTCACCCAGGATGGAGTGCGGTGATGCAGTCATAATTTTACTGCAGCCTCAAATTTCTGAGTTCAAGATCCCTTTGCCTCAGTCCCCTGAGTAGCTGGGACTACAGGTGTGCCCCACCATGCCCAGCTTATTTACTTTTTAAAACTGTAGAGACAGGTTCTATGTTGCCCAGGTCTTGAACTCTTGGCCTCAAGTGATCCTCCTGCATCAGCCTCCCAAAGTGCTGAGATTACAGGCATGAGCCACTGGGCCTAGCCAAAATTATAAACTTTGACATGCATATTCTATGTAGAAAGTTGCAGTACATGTTCTTTGAGGAGGAAATATGTTGGCTATCAGTGTAACCTATGGTCTCACCTAGCTGTGGCCCTTATGTCCACTCTGCAGGCTCTTTTTTATTCTGGAAGAATATATTTATAGGGACGTTGATGGTCTATCAAACATGGATTTAGGCCGAGCATGGTGGCTCAAGCCTATAATCCCAGCACTTTGGGAGGCCAAGGTGAGAGGATTGCCTGAGCCCATGGGTTTGAGAACAATCTGGACAACTTGGTGAGCCCTCATCTCTACAATAAAAAAAAAAAGAGCCGGGCATTGTAGCACACGCCTGTAGTTCTGGCTACTTGGAAGGCTGAGGCGGAAGGATCGTCTGAGCCCAGCAGGTGGAGGCTGAGGTAGCCGTGAGCATAACACTGCACTCCAGCCTGGGCGATAGACTCCAACTCAAAAAAAAAAAACAAAACAAAAAGAAAGCCAAACAAAACATGGATTTAGCCCTCATAATAATCTCAAGAGTTTGCCCTTAATATTAACCCCTTAGTAGATGAAGAACATGAGATATTATCCTAATGTAGGCTATCCCAAGGGCACCTTGAGCCATCATGGCATGAACTTAGGATCAGAGAATTGCCCTGGCCGGGGCCTGGCCCTGGGTGGGCAACATGAAGGCACTGTCTGATGTCCTGTAAGGAATGGGGCACTCAGGATTGATTCCCCATTGGCACAGGTGCCCAGGAGCTCTAGTCCAGGGGATAGACTCTGGGGAAAGTACTACCTGAAGCCAGATAGATGCAGTTACCCTAACTAGTGGCTAGGGGTGTAGGCATAATATCTGGTCCCCAGGGGAGAGGGCTTGTATTAAGACCCAAGGCAGAGAACTGGGGTTCATGACAGGTATTCAGATCCCTGAGAAAAATGGATTATTATGAAAAAAGCCAGTGTTCTGATTATTTATCACTGTGTAGCAATCACTCCAAAACTTAGTGGCTTACAATAAGAGCAATCACTTATTTTATCCATGAATCTGCAGTTTGGGCAGGGCTTGGCTCATCTCTGCTCCTTGTGCCATCAGCTGGGATAACTTGAATGGGGCTGGAGGACCCGCTTTCAAGATGCTCACTGACGTGCCTGGAAAATTGGTGTTAGTGGTTGTTTGGAAGCTTAGGCCTGATGGGCCTCAGTTCTTCTCAGTATGGGCCTTGTCACAGATGATCTGGGCTTCCTTACAGCATGGTGACTGATTCCAAGAGCAAACGTTCCAAGAAAACTAGATAGACACTGTATTATCTTTCATGACCTAGACTCGGAAGTTATGTTGTGACACATCTGCCATATGTACAAGCCCAGTCAGATTTAAGGACAACACACACACACACACACACACACACACACACACACACAGACACATTTCAGTGGGAAGAATGTCAAAGTCACATTAAAATGAAAACATGTAGGATGGGACATATTTTTGTAGCCATCTTTAGAGAAACAAATCTGCCACATAGGTAGAAGATTATACTACTAAATTTATTCATTTTTCAACAAATTTTTTAAGAACTCACCATGTGCTAGGTGAACCAGAAGGATACAAGTCCTGCCTTCAAGGAGTTCATAATCACGGTGATGTCAGGTAAGAATTCAAGGGGTGATGGTGTTGTGAAATTAATATAACGCAGGGAATAAGGACAAGAAGTGATGTGGGAACCAGAGCCAGATCACAGATCCTGCCTGGGGGAGGAAGAGGGTCAGGAAACTTTTCCAGGGATAACACTATCTAATGTGAATCCTGAAAGCTCAGGGGATTTAGGTAGGAGGGGGAGGTTTCCAGGGGGATTTGAGGTGAGGGGGGAAATACACTACTCAGTTTTGCCATAGTAGCCAACAGTCCCCAGATCTCTGAGGTTTACAACCATACACATTATCCCTCACTCGTATTAAATGTAGGTCATCTGTGATGTGTGACTGCTTCAGGCTGGGGCTCTGCTACATATTCTTTTCACTCTGTGGCACAGGCTGGAGCAGCATCTATCTGGGGCATGACTGCAAAAGAAGAGGAAAGACTGCCAGTGGCAACTTGCAATGTCTCTAAAAGCTCCTGCTCATCCATTCACATTTCATTGGTCAAAGTCTGTCACGTGACCAAGCCAGGGCCAATGAAGCAGGGACTTGTGCTTCTCCTACAGGAGCACAGGTAGGTGGGCATCAACCATGGGGTAGAATTGCAAGTGATTCAGGGTGGTTGAGGCCTTGAGTAAAGCCTGCAGCGTGGAGAGAGACGGAAGACACATGTGCAAAGTCCAATGACAAAGGGCTTCGCAAACCATACTAAGGAGTCTAATTTTATCCTGAGATTAACAGACGCCATGAAAGGAATTTAAAGGCAGAGAGGCACAATCATATCTGGGCTGGTTGGTTGTTCTGGCTGATTTGTGATGGATGGATTGGCAAGGGACTGACATGGGTGAATGAGGAGGAAGGGGAAAAGAAGGAAACGAATATTTATTCAATGACTCTTACATAAGTATGAGGCACTAAACTGTCACTGATAGCCAACTGGAATAGTACTGCTACAGTTACCACATTCCTCCAGGTTTGGGCTCAGAGTCCCTGCTGGGTGGAAAGTCCTTCCCTCCCACCCACCTGAATATCACTGATTGGCATGGGAATCATCTGACCCAAGATGAGCCTATAACAATTTTCTCCCTCCCTCCCTCCCATCCCTCTCCTCCCCCTCCCTCAGTCAGGAATTTGAAACAGGGGTAGAGATTTTACTTTTGTTTTTTGTTTGTTTGTTTTGAGTCACAGTCTCACTCTGTTGCCCAGGCTAGAGTCAGTCGCTGCAGCCTGGACTTGCTGCGCTCAGGTGATCCTTCCACCTCAGCCTTCCGAGTAGCTGGAACTACAGGCACGTCACCACATCCAGCTATTTTTTTTATTTTTTAAATTTTTTGAGTTGGAGTCTCACTCTGTCACCCAGGCTGGAGTGCGGTGGCATGCCCATGGCCACCGCAGCCTTGACCTGCTGGGTTCAAAGGATCCTTCCACCTCAGCCTTCCAAGTAGCTGGAACTACAGGCATGTGCCACTACACCCAGCTAATTATTTATTTATTGTAGAGATGAGGTCTTGCCAAGTTGCCCAGGTTGGTCTCGAACCTGTGGGCTCAGGCAATCCTCTCACCTCGACCTCCCAAAGTGCTGGGAGAATAGGCATGAGCCACCACCACACCCAGCCTTTTTAAAAAATTTATTGTAGAGATGAGGTCTTGACAAGTTGCCTAGGCTGGTCTTGAACCCCTGGGCTCAGGCAATCCTCTTGCCTTGGCCTCCTAAAGTGCCGAGGTTACAGGCATGAGCCACTGTGCCCCGCCGAGAGGCAGAGTTTTAGAGGGCCTCCTGAGTGCCTGAAGCAGGAGGACACAGAAAGGCTAGGGAAGTGCCCAGAGCAGTGGCATTCAGGCAAGCTGCTCTTCAGAGAGAGAACAAAGGGGCCGGGGTGGGAGAGGAACACAGGAGGAAGACCATTCTCCCACCCAGAGTAGAGGGAAGTAGCTGCCTTGATTTCTATTTTTGAGGTTTTGATTCCACTCCTCTTAAGGACAATGGTGTTCCCTACTCTTGAATCATGTGCAACGGTGTTCCCTACCCTTGAATTCCTGTGCTACTCCTGAGTTCCTATAATAACCTTATTCTCCCATTTCTTCTGTTATTCTCAGTGAGTTTCCATGATGTGTGCTTCACAGTACCTTGACTAAGACAGTTTACTTCTCCGAGTACCCACACTCGTCTCGGGTGTCATGGATGCCAATTCAGTGGGGCCATGAGTACATCCAAACTTCACCAGCTGAGGGGCTAAGATGCTGCTGTGTGGAGTGCCCTGATCACAACGGGCTCCTGACCAGTAGCGGCAAACAAGGACTCAAGGTCACCAATCTTACCGAATCTCAAGGCCTGGAGCTGAGACTTGAGGAGGGCAAGAGATCTTCCTAGAACCTAGACCTATCTTCTTCCTGACACCTGGAAGAAACTCTCAGCCACTAGAAGTGCCTGGTAATATGCACTCAGAGAAAGGGAAGGCCTGGGGGTGAGGGGAGAGAGCTTGGCGGAGAAGCTGGTGAACACACTCCTTATCGTGAGGGACAGTACCAAGCCATTCTTGAGGGATCCACCCCCATGACCTCAGCATCCCTCACTAAGCCCCACCTACAATGCTGGGGGTCACATTTGGATCAGAGCATGAACTTTGCAGCCAAATGGCCAGGGCTTGAGAACCCAGCTCTGGCACAGCTGCTTCACTTAAACGTAACTTCTCTGAGCCTCGGCGTTATCATCTGTAAGATGGAGCTATTCATTAAACCCAAGTCACAAAGGTATTTGAGATGATGTGAAATAGCACAGTGCCTGGCACATAGTAAACATTCAGTAAATTCTTCCTACGGTGACTTTTGCATGACAGAGGAATCAAGGGCATGAGGCTTAGGGTTTATAGTTTGGGTTCTGGCATCAAAGACAGAAATTCCAGAGGCTCCTTACCAATTGTAGGACATTGGTCAAGCTGTTTACCTTATCTGAGCTCATCTTCTCATCTGTAAATGCTGAGAATTCTCACTTTATAGGATTATTGTATCCACTATACTGCTTTGTGCACAGAGGATGCCTTATTAATGGAAGCTATTTTTTTTTTCTTTGAGTTGAAGTCTCACTCTGTTGCCCAGACTGGAGTGCAGTGGCACACTCCTGACCCCCGCAGCCTCAACCTGCTGGGCTCCGGCGATCCTTCTGCTCAGCCTTCCAAGTAGCTGGAACTATGGACGTGCGCTACCACGCCTGGCTAATTTTTTGATTTATTGTAGAGATGAGATCTCGCCAAGTTGCCCAGGCGGGTCTCGAATCCGCGGGCTCAGGCAATCCACTTACCTCAGCCTCCCAAAGCGTGGGATTACAGGCTGAGCCACCGAACCCGGCGGAAGCTATTTTTTATTTCAACAGATACACTTGTGATATATTCTGGATGTCTGTCCCCTCCAATCTCAAGTTGAAATGTGACCCCCGGCGATGAAGATGGGGCTTAGTGAGGGATGCTGGGGTCATGGGGGTGGATACCTCATGAATGGCTTGGTGCTGTCCTCACGATAATGAGTGTGTTCTTGCTTTATCAGTTCAGGTAAGAGTTGGTTGTTTAAAGTATCTGCCACAGCCTTCTCTCTCTCTTACTTCCACGCTTGCCATGTGACATGCCGGCTCCCCTTCCCGTTCCCCCATGATTGTAATCTCCCCCGGGCCCTTACCAAAAGCAGAAGCCAGCACCATGCAGAACCGTGAGCCAATAAACCTCTTTTCTTTATAATTCCTGGGTCTCAGGTATTTAAGTATAGTAATGCAAAGCAGACTGACACAACCTGGCTTTGTCTCAAGGTGCAGGAGCTGGGGAGGGGATGAGGAGTCACTTCATTTTCCCTTTGGTCACAATCACAGTCCACACACACGCACAGAGTTCTGTTTCGTATTTGGTCCTGAGAACAAACACAACAGAAGGGAAACACTTTGTGTCAACCCCGCAGGAATATGCAATGCCATGCTTGTGTGCAGTTGTCTTTTGCTTTCTGAGAATTCTTCCAATGTGACCCAATCCTGGAAACACTATCAGATAATGCAAAACAGAATGGCAGCTGAAGTTCACCAGTTTGTCTCCAAACAAGGGATCCAGCCTTTTCACATACATTAGCTTATTTCCTCATCCCAGAACCCTGGAGCAAGGTGTTTGTTACACCTGCTCTTAACCACCCTCCACCCCCCAAACTGGGAAACTGACTCCATCAGATTAAATTGCTTATCCTTGGTCACACCGTTACTAAGTGGCAGAGGCAGGCTTTAACCCAGATAGTTTGACTCCAAAGTCCACACTCTTTCTGAGGTTGCTGTAAACGGTGAACTACAGATACCATGGTGGTCTCCTGTGGTACTGGCTCCTGTCTTTCCAGCGGCTGCTCTCAAGGACCTCCAGTCATGTATCTGAGCATCTCACAAAGTGCCTGGCTCAGGTCTGGACATATAATAGATGCTTGCTAGTATTTGTCACCTGGAAACCAAATCTGCTTTTTGACACTTATGCCGGGTGCCTTCTGAAATAACTAATTGTATGCAACTCTAAACACACTGTCACAATCACAGCCCTAGTGATGACAGCCTCAATTATGGAGCACCTACTATGAACCAGATGTTTCATAAGCTTTATCTCTAATCCCCAAAGCAATTGTATTCAATTCAACAACCAGATTTTGAATTCCACCAAGCACCGGGTTCTTGTTCACATTTTACAAAAGATCAAAATAAGGTTCCGAGATTGAGTAACTCACTAACATACTAGGTTTGGGTCAAGGACACAGGCTTGTCTGACACTAAAGCCCATGTTCTCCCCTCTGCCCACCCTTCCTTCTCCAGGGGTGAGCATATGCAAACTGTGCAACTGCATTACAATAGCTAGAACAAAGATGCTTACTGCAAGAGGGCCAATCATACCTGTTGCTACAAACCAGAATGCCACAGTGTTGTCAGAAGGCACCTATTTGGGACTGACTTTGACCAGGCCCCTCTGTGGCAGCCTCATGCAGTATTCCCTGAGCTGTCTGCCCTCCCCAGCAGGGCTGTCTCCTGTTTCTAGCCACTTCATTAAAGTGTTCTCACAGCACTGTGCATAAATTAATTAGCACGCATTCTTCTATAAGAAACAGCCCCTGGATTTTAGCCTTAATTCACAGAGATAACAAAGTAAAGTATTGGATTTCTTAGTTTAGAACAATACTGGCTTTTTCTAAATTTCCTTTAAAAATACAGAACTTGGTGGAAACCCCTGTGTACCTGCCTCCAGTGGCCGGGTGAGAGTGGCCTTTTACCCAGGCGCTACCCAAAGGGGGACAGCCAAGAGCCATCACCACCCGCGGGGGAGGGGGAATCGCTGATGAGTGGGGCTGATGCATTGTAATTAATGGTAATAAAAATAGATACTGCATGAGAGAAAAGTGCCAAGCCAGGGATCCCGACGCCAGGATAGAGTTTCTCTCAGGTAATGGAAAGAAGAAAAAAAAGTCACTTCTTACAGGAAACCTGATCTACCCATTGCTTACAGAGGATTTTTGCAAAGTGACTAAGGAAATGCCGCTAAAGACAGCAGCCCCAGAGAAATTAGAATAACTCTACTTAAAACTTTCTTTCCTGCAATCCTTGGGAACCTAGTATTGCTACAGGCAGTTGGGCCTGAGATTTCTAAGGGTGGCAAATTCAGTCTGTAGATTTCTGGGCCGTAGGGAGACTCCAGCACCCAGTACTTCTGGCTGAAGGAAGGCATCCAGCTCTCTGAGACTTCCCCTGCGAGGAAGGGGAGGACAAGAAGGGGCCTGGGAGAGAAGAGAAGGAAAGAGGAGAAAGAAGGCTATTCTTCGATTGGCCTGGTCACTGTCTAGGTATTGCTGTCAGTCAAAACCAATTGGCCATTCAGGCATTCATTCAAACATTTCCTGGGGGCTGGGCGCGTGGCTCCCCGCCTGTAATCCCAGCTATAATCCCAGCACTTTGAGAGGGCAAGGCAGGAGGATCGCTTGAACCCAGGAGCTCAAGACCAGCCTGGGCAACATAAGGAGACCTTGTCACTACAAAATCAAGAAATCAGCAGGCATGTGGCATGTGCCTGTAGTCCTAGCTACTCAGCTGGCTAAGGTGGAAGGATCGCCTGAGCCCTGCAGCTAGCTGTGATCCTGCCACTGTACTCGAGCCTGGGCGACAGAGTGAGACCCTGACTCAAAAATGAAAGAAAGAAAGTGGAGGGAGAGAAAGAAAGGAAGAAAAAAGGAAGGAGGAAGGGAGGGAAAGAGGGAGAGGGGGAGGAAAAGAGAGAGAGAGAGAAAGGAAGGAAGGAAGGTAGGAAGGGAGGAAGGGGAAAGGAAAGGAAAACAAGAAAGGGCAAGACATGTCCTAAGCCCCCAGATGCTCCAGGGGAAATGAGATGGAGAAAAGCCAGGGTCTATACCCCAAGAATTCTATGTTCACACTCCGGCAACCTACTGCAAATAGGGCTGTCTCTCTCCGAGACCGCGCTCTTCACGGACGCGCCTTCTCCAGCCTCTCCTGCCAGCGTCTGGGCGGGTCCCTTCCGGGCCGGAGGGTTGGGGGGAACCCGGCGGGCAGCCCCGCCGCGCCGAACTCTGGGACCTGCCGCGTGGGGGCGCTCGCGTGCAGCCCGACCGCAGACGGGCCCGGGACGCGCAGCCCCTGGGCCGCCGGCTGTAAAACATCCCGGGGCGGACGTCGGCGGCTTCCCAACCCAAAGCCACCGGCCGGGCCGCAGCGCCCGCTCCCCATCCCCGCCCAGGCGGAGGTGGGAAGGGACTCCGGGACCCAGGCGGGCCCGACGGCCAGCGCCCCCGGCCAGGGACCCGCCTCCGCCCGCCCGGCCCCGGCGCCGCGATCGCCCCTCCGCCGGCCCCGGCGGGTCCCCGGGCCCCCACGCTCGCTCTTTTCGTTCGAACCGACTCCCCGTGCGCCCCGCGGCCTCTAAACCGTTGTCTCGGGCGAGCCCACCAGCCCCTCCGAGCTGAAGGTACCGAGGGCGGAGGGGTCGCGCGGACCCCAGGGGACCCGGGCCTTGGGGCCTGTGACCGCGCCGGCCACGTGCGGCGCTTCGGGAGTGCGGCCGCCGGAGCCCGCGCCCTACAGCCTGGTCAGGCTCACAAGCGGAGAATCCGTGGAGCGAATGTCCGCGCCGTGACCGGCGCAAACGTCCGGCGACCCCGAAGAGCGCGGGGTGCGGGGTTTGCAAATACCCGGTTGCGTCCGCCTAGACGCGGCATACCCCTCGGCTGCGAGGGGCCGGTGGTGAGGCGCGGGAGCCGCGGGCCCGCTTTCCACGAAGTGCGCCGCCCGGAATCGGCGAGTGTGCGGCGGGAAGAGAGGGCTCTGGGCTGCCTGGGGACCGCGCCCGACCCTCCCCGAGTTCGAGACCTCCCAGTGGGCGGGACGTCCTGGGCCTCGCGGTGCGGGGAGCGCCTGGGCGGGCGGCGAAAGGGCCGGGGTCTGCCCGGGGGGTTTCTGCAGCCTGTTACAGGCTAGAAAAATAAAGATGTTTAAAAAGCATTAGCAACTCTGGTCCTCTGATTTGGCACCGGGCACCGCCCCCCTCTCCCCTCTGTCACCGGCGAGGGTTCCAGCTTGCCCTGAACGAAGGTCTTCCCGTCGCTTGTCTTGGGATGGCCGGCAAGCAACTCCAGATAGCCCTGTCCTTTCCCAAACGGTCCCAGCCCAGAGCCAGGGAAGCCCCAGGGAGGCCAGCGCGGCAGCTTTCTCTTC
>CAUYQG010248196.1:0-20797 GCA_963574415.1 Tarsius wallacei
CCCGGCTAATTTTTTGATTTATTGTAGAGATGAGGTCTTGCTTGCCCAGGCGGGTCTCGAACCCGCGGGCTCAGGCAATCCACTCACCTCAGCCTCCCAAAGGCGCGGGATTACAGGCTGAGCCACCGAGCCCGGCTCTTTGCCCACTTATTAATGGGGCTGTTTGTTTTTTTTCCTTTCAGCACATTTGATTTTCTTGTTGATCCTAGATGTTAGGCCTTTGTCAGATATGCAGTTGGAAGACAATTTTTTCTCATCCTGTAGGCTGTCTCCCCACTCTCTTGATGATTTCTTTTGCTTTGCAGAAGCTTTTCAGTTTGATGAGGCCCCACTTGTCTATCTTATCTCTTATGGAATGGGCATTTGGGATTTTGATCAGGAATTGTTGCTTTTTGACTGAGAATTCTCTTATTGGTAAAATTGGTGGATAAGTTCTGTGATTGTTTTAATCACTGTAGCAAAATATCACCAAGCCCATGTATCACTACCATATGAAAAATCCTGTTTTAGGCATGCACTGGAAAAACTTACCAGGTACTTTTCAGGTGTGTGAACAATTGCTGAGTTAACATGATTTACTTCATCATAGCATTTGGTCAACTTTTGACCTGTCTGAATACAGAGACTTTCTGGGGCAGTGGGGCTCTTTAAAATACTTTAATCTGAGGTGTAGGGTAATCTTTGTGGTAACTTGGACCCTGGTTTCCAGTTTATGTGTGCCATGACCAACAGAATTTAGCAACTTGTAGAGCCACACAATATGTTTCCTGGTGCAGATACAGAAATATTATTTTTGCTGCATAGTGTTTTACTCTCTAAATAAGTGAAGCAGAGCTGTATCATCTGTTTCAGGCTATTCCTCCATTCCAATGTGTGGCTCCCCAGCATGAATCTGAATACCTAGAGGGCTTATTAAAACATAGATGGTTGGGCCCCAACCCCAGAGTTTCTGATAGGTGTGGGGTGACAGTGAGTGTTTGCATTTCCAACAAATTTCCAGGGGATGTTGATATTGGTGCTCCAGGGTGCATGCTTTGAGAAAGATTGGTCGAATGCAGTTTGTCTCAAAGTCAGATCCTCAGACCCTCAAATCAGAATCACCTGGACTGCCTGTTAATCTGCAGAGCCTCAGGATCTATGCTGATTCCTGAGTCCAAATCTCCAGACTGTTATGCCGATGATTTGTATTTTAGCAACCCTCCCCACCCAACAAGAGATGACTGTGAATGACCAGTTTTTCGAGATGCACACTTATATCTAAGAACCAATGAGAAAGGTGGTCTGGGGATATTGTTAGGGAAAACATAATCAAGTTCCCTCTCAAACATTACCAACTTGAAAACTAATCTGATAAGTATACATACATAGTAGTTAAATGAATTAATGATATGAATGCAAACAGTTGCTACTGTGAAAGTTGTCAGAATCAAAATGGAGTCGTGTGTGTGTGTGTGTGTGTGTGTGTGTGTGTGTGTGTTTAACCTGATTAATAGAGCCAAGGAAGGCCATCAAGAGAATGGTTCTCACCTGCAAACGCCTGATAACAAAAACTATCACAAAAGATTGCAAAAACTGCAACTTTGCACAAAGGCCATCACAACCTTACACAAAAAATACTTCTGTGAGGACATCTGCCCAGCAAGTGACTGTCTAAACTTTGACTGGCATCACCCTTGTTATTGATTCTTGTATCCAAGGATAATTATCTCAAAACAATTATGTAATCCTTGTTTTTCAGTTAAGAACCTTTGTCTTAAAAAAAAAACAAAACAACTCCTGAGTATGCGCATAGTTTAACTGTGGCATTATGGCATGTGTATTCTCCTTGCAATTCCATATTCTCAAATAAATATCATTTTCTTTTAGAGAGCCTCTCTCTGTTTGTTATTTAGGTTGACACTGCTTCCTGCTTGTTCTCAATGACTTCTCTTATTTTACTCTAGAATATATCATCCATATTTTAATTACTTGCTTACTAGTCTTCATTCTCAACAGGAACCTTCTTTTTTTGTTGTTGTATCTCCTGTGCCCAACCCAGTGTCTGCACATAATATGTATACCATCATTGTTTGTTGGAATAAACAGTTGTAAATGTTAAATAGAGTATCTCTTAGAGTGAGCCCGAAAGAGAAGTGGCATAAATTATTAAACTTCCTTGTTTCTTTGAATATACACTGAAATGTTGGAAGAGGAGGGCTAGCAGGTTTGTTCAAGTATAATATGAAGACTGAGACTGTAGCTAGAAAAGCCAAAGCCAATTCCAAAGGAGTAGGGTGGTGCCAAGATACAGCATGAAGTCGGGAGTCTGGAATATAAAGGACACTGCAAATGATTAGAACATATATGCAATACAGTCCACACTTCGAAAGTGAAGGGAATATGTGGGGCAAAAGGAAGTGGATGTTCTAGTTCTGATGAGGCTAGTGTGTGCTAAAGATTTTGTGGGGTGGCCAGAAACAAGGATAACAAAGCATGTAAAGAATGATCAGCATGTGACATGCGGCAAGTCAGGCATTCATTCATCCCAGATTAACCTTGGCAGATGAATTCGTTTGATATTCTGGCTGCAGTTGCTTTTTTACCTTTCTTAGCCAGGAAAAGAGAGCAAGGCTTTAATCTGGCTGTTCCACTCTTATGCCAAAAAGTCTAGAATAGAAATGGGCCATGATGTGGAGAGCAGTTCCTGGTACTGTAGTTGAAATCAAGGATTGTTTAAATACTACTGTTCTTGTTTCTGCTGTTGTTCACAGCCAGTGTCTCAATTCTAAACCGTTGTTGGTTCCCTGAATAAGCATGCAATGCCCTGCGTTTTAATAGTCTTGTTTAATTTCCTATTCCAGGCTTCACAGTCTGCCTTCTAGATGTCAGACCTTTAGTTACTGTGTTTGTAGATTACCTGTATTTTCAGTTTCCTGTCTAAACAACTTAAGTTCCGAAAATATAGTCCACTTTATTCTCTGAGGTCTGTGTGCATTTGTACTGAATGCTGCCACCATATCTAATCCAGTTGTAGTTTGGTGCCTGTCACATGTACTCTGCTTTCAGGCCTATCTCAGTTACGTGGAGTCTCAAGATTCTGACACTGGATTTACAGGTGTTGCCACCCATACTCATACGATCTCCACTGTATTCTCCTCATTTACATTACTGCTGCTGTCTGGATCCCTTTCCAAGGGCATACAGGGAGAAATTAGATGGTACTTCTATATCAATTTTTTATTTAGAGATGAACCACCAAAACTTTCCAAGGAAGAAGGTTTTATGATCAACCCAGAGTTTCAGAGCCTAAAGAAGTTTAAATCTTCTTTCAGATTATACCAGAATTAGATTTTCAGAAAATATAATGTGTGTTAAAATCCTACAAAAATTCTTTGGTTTAGATTCTGGGCTCAAAACAGTATAGGCAGGTTCTTCACTAATTAAAATTTTGGCAGGGCATTCAACGGTTGTGATGTATGTGGGAGATTATTCATTGCATGGGAATATCTCACTCATTGCAGGACAACCAGCATTTTAGAGAAGCCAAGTCAACTTAAGTCATATCTCCCATTATTGTAACGTTCCAAAACACGTCTACAAATTTCCTAATTGCCCCAATGGGTTAATACCACATCTAATGAGAACCACTGGTGTAGATTGCTCAATTTTAAATTGGTGGGATGGGGAGGAACCCACAGAAAATGCGGATGCTCAAAACCTGAACAAAATCAGCAAGAAGGGGTATCTGTTGGGTAGGAATTCACCAGCCATGTGCCTCAAGGAATGGCCTAGATGTTATTCTGTGGGTCCCTTCTAGCTATAGAACTCATACTATTTATTTCATAGAATAATATAAGATCATTTATGGATAAATAATAATCATGGGTAATAGATATTTATATCATACATATATATTTATGAATCAGAATTTAAGGACAGACTTTTCAGTTACTAAATATGATTGATAAGTGAACTTCTAAAGAGAAACAAAAAAATGCAACAATTAAGATATTGAAAATCTAAGCTTTCGAAAGAATGTCATGTGGCATTTTAGAATAATGTCAATTTGAATTAAAATGTTTCTATGCTTAATTCAGAATAATGACATTTTTGGTATTAGTGAGAGGAAAGGGAGTCAACACTATTTAATTCAAATTTACCTAATTGAAGTAATTAAAGCATCATGTAAGTTTGTATCTCAGTTCTTTCTGAGAAAGGGTTTTAGATATGGTCTTTTATCCTTCCTTATATGACTATTGTAATGAATGATCAGTGATCACCTTTGTCTTTACTTAAAGGATTTACTTTAATCCTGAAGTATCTTGTATAGTCTCTGTGACCAATATATGTTAATTAGATGTTTGTTCTATAAATGAATGGTTTTAGGTACACTTCAGAAAAGATTATGTGAATCAAATCTAAGATTATTCCATTATAAATAGTTTTAATATTGAAAAAAATTCTTTGCACTTCCTTTTAAGATCTTTTATTCCATGTAAACTTGCTTGGACCGATACATATTTTTTCCATATGAACTTCGTGAACTAGATGATAGATGGCAAGTATTAGTAAGCACTAAAAGAACAGGCTTCTCTACATCTCATTATCATCCTGGCTATTCACTTGTCTCATGTTTTTATTGTTCTTCTTTTTGACAGGGATTCGATAAACAAGTGGATGTGTCATATATTGCCAAACATTACAACATGAGCAAAAGCAAAGTTGACAACCAGTTCTACAGTGTGGAAGTGGGAGACTCAACCTTCACAGTTCTCAAGCGCTACCAGAATCTCAAGCCTATTGGCTCTGGGGCTCAGGGAATAGTTTGGTAAGTGGAAGGGGATTTGTTATGTTTCTGAAGGGTGCATCTACTAGATACAGTGTGCACCTACTAGATACAAACAAACAAACAAAACCCCTCAAATAAGTAGCATGACTTGGGAGTGGAAAAAATTCCAATCAAGAAGAAAAAGAATTATGAGAAGTATCTGTTATTTATTATGTACAGCTTGACTTGTGACATGTTTTTCTGGCCACCAGAAAAAAAAATCATTACACAGGGATCATAGACAAATCAAGAGAACCAGAAGTTTCTAGCTGTTGCTAATGTAGTTGAAAGATTTTATTTGTATGTTTCACAGCAAGGAATGAGGAGGAGATATAATTTAAGATGATAGCGAATATAACTTCTCACGTATTAGAAAGGGATATCTGATATTTCAAATGCCCCTGTGACTTTCAAAGTTCAATGTTTAAAATTGAGTTACCTGTTTAGAAAAAGCAGCATTTGTAAAATGTTTACCCAATGTTTCCAAAATGGGAAGATTGTGGACTCCTTAGTAACCATCCTTTCATGACATTTTTGAGTAACTAATTGAAATCATGACAAATATAGATCTGGTTTACCTGTTATAAAACTTGTGAAAAAGTTATACTGGGTTAATTGATCATTTTTTAAGACAGTTTTAATTTGTAATGTTGCAAGCAAATGTACTTAATATGAGCTTATTAGTATAATAATTTTAATCTTTTTGATGACTCACACTGATAAGTAAACTTTAGGACATGTACCCTGAATATACATATTTATATTTATACAGGGGATGCCAAAAAAAAAGCATCCACATTTCAAGTATGATGTTCACTCAAAAAATAGCATTAATCAAATGAATGCTAGCATCCCCAGGCAACAGGCAGGGCAGTCAACGAAAATAGTGGAAGCAAGATTGGGCGAACGTCATACTACACACTGCTACCATCAGTCAATTCAATTTCAAAAAATAATACATAGATAACATTTCTTAAAAAGTGTGTACATTTTTTGGCAACCCCTGTGGACATATATCTATTTATTTATAAAGGATACTTATTTACATATTCCTTTGTTACTGCTATATTAATAGTGTCCATTTAAAAATACAAACACAAGGGATGAGATGAGAGTGAAATGTACATTAAAAAAATTTTAAACTTCTTTTTCATTCACTTGAAATATTAGCAATGCTGTTTTAGTGATCGTAATGGATATTTTTCAAAGCTTCATTTTATATTTCATAAAACTGAAAATTTGGTTAGTTTTGTTTTGATAGTTGGTTTAAGTTCTGTCTCAGTGCTCGGTTGATGCAAATACAAGTGCACAGTTGGCACACTTACTAAATCATAATACTAGAATTTAAACTTCGCATACCAAGTATCTCATAGAAATTCACCTAGTAAATTTCCATCTTTTTCTAATGTCACTCTGTAGTTGCTTCTGCAATTTGAAAAATGGAATATGCCAATATTTTAAGCAATGAGTCAAACCTTTACAATAGTAAAGATATTCAAACAGGTAAACAGGTAGAGACGTTTTTTATTTTATTTTTGTTATGGTGCAGGTATAAGGTGAACCTCTTTGTGACATAAAATAATTTTGTGGTGTGGTAGGCACAAAAATGCTCAGGCCTCCCAAACATGCTCAAGACCTAATCCTTAGAATCTTTGAATGTCTTCCCTGGTAAGACAAAAGGGATGTTGCAGATGTGATTGAGATTAAGGACTTTAAAATAAAAAAGATTATCTTGGAATACTCAGGTGGGACCAATCTAATCACCTGAATTCTTTAAAGTGGAAAAGGAAAGGTAGAAAAATGAGTCAGAGAGATGCAATGGGAGAAGATGAAGAAGAGATGTGAAATATGAGAGAGACTTGTCTTGTGGATACTGGCTTTGAAGACGGGGGAAATGGGGCCAGAAGGAATGCACCTGGCCTCTAGATGCTGAGAATAAACAAGAAAATTTTCAGAGATTTTAGTCCTGCAACCGCAAGGAATTGATATCTGCCAACAACTAGAATGAGCAAGGAAAAAGATTTTCCTCTAACTCAGAAAGGAACTCAGCCTGCCAACCTCTTGACTTTGGTCCAGTGAAGCTTCATAGAACTTTTGATGTATAGATTTGTAAGATAATACATTTGTGTTGTTTAAGTGGCTAAGTTTATGGTGATTTTCTGTGCCAGCAATACTAATAAACATGGCATAGTAAAGATTCTAATTACTGTAAGGATAATTGCTGTAAATCTCCTAAATTTACCAGGGGAGGGAGAAGAGAGTGAATTTTGACTAATTTTCCTTGATGGAAAATTGTAAAATATTAATATGAGAAAGTTTTCCTGACTAAGATTCTCAGTTCGGATGCTATAATACTCCTTGGGATACCTTCATTTTCCTTTAACTGTAACCATAGACAGGGAGGACTCCAGTGGAAAAAAAACCTGACAGACCTTTAATAACTCAAAAATAGTTGCATTGCCACATTTTGCCCAAGAAGTTAACAGAATGTCACAGAAAGATTTGAAAATCTTCTACTAAGGATTCTGCAGTATGTTCGATAGGACATTTTGGGCCTCTATTTCTTCTTCTACAGGATAGAAATTATCCTTGACTTTAGGTACAGTAAGTGAAAATGCATTTCAATAAATAAAATGTCCTTGAGTACAATTTTTAATTTAGGTGTAGAACAAATTTGTTAGTAAATTTACAGCAAAGAGACTCCTGAATTTCAAAATGTTAACATTGGAGTTTCCTGAAATTATTAGTCTTTTTGTTGATAGCTGAGGAAAATAAAGTCATATCAGGCTAGCAAAGAGCAAGATGAGGCAAAAAAAGGATGGTACATTCCTCTCCTTCATCTTTTAATTACCCCTCCACCATGTGCTTGAAGATGACAGTTACAGTGCATTCCTTCCAATACAAATGGGGTGGTCCCTTCCTTGTTCTTCCTCAAACTAGGCTTGGCTATGTCTTTGTTTGCTTCTCATAACCTGAATTTGTAATGCACTATTTCTCTTGCAGACTTATTCTTGTATTGATTTGTCCTCTTTATCCGCCTGCCATTAATTTAAATTCCTTTCTATTGACTTTGTTAACGGTGAGCTCATTCACCTCTCTTTCACCAAACACACATCCATGCCCAGACATGCCGAAATCCATAGACCTTTCCTATGTTCATGACAACTGTCAGATCTGCACAATATCTTGAATGTTCTATACAATCCTGAGTAGAGTGACTGGTTGAAATTGAAAACTGGGAATGTCTGAAGTCTCTGGGAAACAGAAAAACTGAGATATATCATTCATTTATTTCACCTTATTTTCTTTGTAGTAAAAATAAAACATGGAGGAAACAATTCCAAAAGAGATGTCATCAATTTTTTTGCATGTATCAGCATAGAATATTGTGTATGTAGGCAAGAGGAATTCTGCTTTTCGAGTGTAAATATTGGCATATTGATACTATGTCACAGAATCTGTATCTACCTACTTGTTTGAAATGGAGTTACAACTATGGAATCCCAGTTACTTTAAGCTTGTTATTGGGGTTTTACAATTTATGTCCCCTCTTTGGACTGTTTTATTACTTAGTTATCATCAGGGAGAAAAAGGCAATACTAAAATATCTTCAAAAGAAATTAACTACTACTATACCATTTTTTCATTCATGATGGATGATAGGCCAAAAAAGTCATCATTGAGAACCATTAAATAAAAGCTAACATGAAGTCTTTTTGAAAAAATAAAAATGTTCCTTCTTCCTTTGAGGAAAAAATAAGATTATGTGTTGAAGCAGAAACAATGAGAATTATTTTGCTTCACTGTGTGAGCTAAGAAGTCCTCTTTTGCCTCGTAGGTGGGGAATTGTAGAAGAATATGTAAGATGAGGTTTTAGCAACAGTAGTCTGGATCCAGATGAGCAAATCTTTTCAGAACATTTTCCCAATCATCAGAAAAGGGTCTCATTAGTGTTTTTTTCTACTACCAGCTCCAGAACAAAAACAAGCACAGGAACAAATCAACAGCAGGGGGTTTATTGCCTTCTCTCACTTCCATCCTGCTGCTTGCCAAGCCAAGGAACATTTTCCATTTTCTCATTTCTTTCTTCAAAGACGATTCAAACTGACAGCAAAAGTGGTGGCAAAAGTTAACAGCTAAGTTGAGCACAGAAGACTTGCCCAGGTTGGTTTGGTCTTTAACTGAAAAGAGCTGAATGTATAGTTTTAAATGACAGGAGGTAAAGGCTGTTTTCCTTGCTGGTGTAACGCATCATCAGCTTGTAAGTAGTCCCAGTTCAATTTTCCAAGATGGTGTTCTACAGGATATTCACAGCAAGGATGTAAGTTTAACACAGACAAAAGCATAGAACTACTGTAAAGAAACAAACTGTGCCTTGAAAATCAAATATTTAGAAATAAGATGATGGATTTAATGTTAACTAAACTAAAAAAAAAAGCAATTAGAGCTAAAGTATGGCATTTAATCCAAATTGAAATAATTATAGTAAGATGCCCTGAAAATAATCCAGTGGATTCATTTATTTTAAGTGGAATATATATCCATATGTACATGTACATATATAAACAGTAGTTCCTCCTTTTCTATGGTTTTGCTTTCCATGGTTTCAATTACCCACAGTCAACCAGGGTTTGAAAATATTAAATGGAGAGTTTCAGAAATAAAGAATTTATGATTTTTAAGTTGCATGCTGTTCAGAGAAGCATGATGAAATCTCGCTTCATCCTACTCCATCCCACCCAGTCCCATTGGTATGTGACCATCCCTTTGTCACTTAGTACCAAGCTTGGTTATCAGAACAACTACCATGGTATTGCGCTGTTTTTGTTAAAGTAACCCTTAATTTATTTAGTAATGGTCCCAAAGTGTAAGGGGAGTGTTGTGGGCAATTCTGACATATCAAAGAGAAGCTTTAAAGTGCTTCCTTTAAGTGAAAAGGTGAAGAAATCTTCTATTTGTGAAATTGTAAACAATATATTGTTATAATTATTATATTTTATTATTATCGCTCTTAATCTTTTATGAGGAGGCACCCCCCAAATCCCGGAATTGTCTTTTAGAAGATGGGCGCCTTGTAGTACAAGATTCCCATGCTAGATAAGTATTCTAGGAACCCAACAGCTACCATTGTTGTGAGAGGCTGCATTTGGCTTCAGTGAATTTTTCTCTGGAGATTCTTTCAGCACATTTGCCCATTTCACGAGGGGTAATTTACGAGCACACCTGCTCATACTGCATTGAGTGTTCAGTGGCTTTGGACCCTGTGCCCCACTCTGCCTATTCACCTAATCTCCCCCTGAATAACTTTTATTTTGTTTACCTGGATGAAAAAAGTTATCAAAGGAAAAAAGTTTTGCAATGTGGAAGAGGTGAAACAAAAAACGGCAGAAGCACTGAAAGGCATAAAATCGACAAGTTTAAAAATTGTTTTGAGCAGTGGAAAAAGCGTCTCAATAGGTGTATTGCATCAAATGGAGAGTCCTTTGAAGGTGACTGAAGTTTAAACATGTAAGAATACACAATTTTAAAATCCTGGTTATTGTGGGTTCCCTTTCATACTGTCCCTAATTTATAAATTAAAATTTATTATATGCATGCATAGGAAAAAATGGGATTATATAGGATTTGATACAATCTGGGGTTTTAGGCATTCAATGAAAAGGGTTTTGGAACACATCTGTCTCATATAAAAGGGACTACCATAATGAATATGTATGAATATGTAATTAGTATATATTAAACATGTATTTATATACATACTAATCCAGGGGATTATCTTAATTAGATCAATATCATGCATGTTATTTTGAATATATATATATATATATATATAATGTATACAGGATATATATCTTTCTGTTTTTCACAAAAAATGGAAAAATCATTTCTGGTGAATGTCCTTCAATAAATGGTCTACAGTAACAGGACTCTATGCAGATAAACAGTTGAATATTTAAATTGGTAGGCATGTTCAGCAGAACCTCAGATGTTCACATATCCTTATTTGGAAAAGAGTTTGTGACTTATCTCATTACCTTTCTTTGATAAAGATACTGGTAGGTGTAGTGAGCCGGGCAGTAATGTCCTAACAGCCTGGTCAAGCTAAGGGTTAGGTAGACTGAAGAAGAGTCTCAGAATTCCTGTAGTTTTGGCTTAAAAAATATGTATCTGACTTACACTGAAGGAGACTTGGAATAAATAAAACATTCGGTTAGTAACACTGAGGTGGCCAAAATTAAGTTTGTTTCAGTATTTTTATCTAGTGAATTCTTTGCTGGTTCGGCATCTGAAACCTCAGTTATGTTATCCTGGTACATATGTATCACGACATATGTGTTTAAATTTGTTTACTCCCAAATAGAATTTAAAGTGATTGAAAAATAAGAGCTGTGACTCACTATACAACTAATATGTAAGGAACTCTGGGGAGTGCTGGTTAACCTGTCCTTCAGAGGAGGACTGTGATAAGGGAGATTGTGTGATATATGATTATGTGATACTGTGATAAGGGAGAATAGTTAAAACTAACACCCAGAGTCCAAATTGTTGACTGAAAAGCTTCCCCTATGCTGTAGATACTAAAGATGTAGAGGGAAAAGGTTTGTGTGTGTGTGTGTGTGTGTGTGTGTGTGTGATTTGTTTTGTTTTAGTTTCATTGTGGAGCACAGTTTGCATTGTAGTTTCCCACTTCCATGTAGTACTAGAAGGTGGAATTATGATGGGCCGGGCAGAACACTTATCCAAATTCAAACCAAGCAAATCAATGAAACCAGCACCAAACAAAAAAAATCTCTGAATTTTTCCAGATGCTCAAAAATATTACTGTAATAATGCCCGCTCAAGTCATATTAATAGAGCAATCACCATCCATGGAATCATCTTCAAATAACAATTGCCTCTATATGCTTTGAAAGAAAATGTTTTATTGAAGCTTTACCCTTCTTAATGTGCTCGTTAGTATTAGAAAATAAGGACACTGTTGACTCTATGCTGTGAGCAGCTATTTCCATCTTGATGAATTTGAGCCGCTCCATCTCCACATGCTGATTTAATTCCCCTTGAACTGATAACACACACTTACAAAATGGCTAGAAAAGGTTAGAGAACATTGGTAAATATACACTAGAACAAAAGGGTTTGCAACGTGGCCTTGTTAGGGTGTATAATAGAAAGGTATTTAATGTATATTTCTTGCTGATGGAAATTAGGAGAAATGTTGATGAAGTAAGTTCTCAGAATTCTGTAAAACATTTGAGTATTGAAATATTATAGATTCAATTGCAGATACTTTAGGATACCTTATATTCTCATCTTCAGTTATTATAGTTACATATACACTTATACTGAAGAAATAATTGCTTCCCATTTTGCTTTATTAATGATAGTATTTAACTTTCAGCCTTTCAGAATCTATGTTTCCTCATCTGTAAAATGGAGATAGTAGCTCATAGAACCCAAGAGAGTATAAAAAAGCTACATATATAAAATTGTTTATATATCTGAATTTGTGACTTTTTAGTAGATTTGAGGATGGTAGATTTGTCTTACTCTTTTCTAACAATGGAAAATTCTAAAAGGTCAGCATGCATAACTCAGAAAAATTGTAACAGTCACTTGATTGTCAGATTGTATATATTATATACTTATTGTAGTTGAGAGTGTGGGATTTAATAAAATGACTTTACTAATAATATATCATTGAGGCTGGCAAAGAGACTTTTAATCATTTCTCCCCCATCTTTCAACTTGGGTAAAGATATTATGTACAGTACATAAGTTTTAAACATTAGTTTTTAAATCTGCAACACTGCCCCCACAGACCCAGCTAACCATCTTGGTTGGGAGCATTTTACGGTTATGAGGCTGATGATATGAAGAGAGATGGGTGAAATCTGGAGCATCAGATTTCCTGAATAACACAGAAGATACTTGATCAATGGCCCCCCTGTGATTTTATTTGGCTTCTGGAAGCATCACTCAAGCTTCTGTGGCATATTTCTCTTCTTAGAGTCTCTAAATGAGCCATTACGCTAAATGACACAGCTTTAATCACACATTTCCATTTAGCCCCTGACCAGTGGAAATGATTATCCTCTGATGCACATATGGACTATCGGCCCATTCTTCATTCCTAGTATTTTCAATTAATTTTACCATTTCTGATCTTTCATTGCAACCATCTTGAGATAAGAAGCATTGAGCTTCAAATATTTTCTTTTATACTTGTAAGAGGTTTAAGGTAGTGATGGTCAATGGAATGGGTCAGAATAAGGCACTGTATTCTTCCACATTTTGCTGTTCTAGGCTCCTTTGCACAGTACTGGCCCCAAAAATTTGTTTACATATTTCTTGATCGATGAATAAAATTTGTAAATATTGTTTTATCCCTTTACAGAGAAAAATGTGGTATTTTGAAAAGCAATGGGTAGGAATTTGATGGCAGTATATTTACAGAAAGAAATGCATATATAATATCTACATTTCTGTGTTAATCATAAAGTATGTATGTGTTCATAGGTATAAATATGTAATTGTCAGAGTGCTAGCTTATGCTGAGGGGGTTGGTAGTTCATAATCTTAAAAGTCATATTTGGCTTTGGGATGTATTTTGAACATTTATTCTGAATTCTGTCATTCACCAGTTAATTTGTAATTAATTTACATCCCTGTAGTAAAAAAAGACAGCAAGAGATTGTAGCCTTGGCAGATTTGAAAAATAGTCACCTAAATTTCCATAGATAATTATTCACTTACAAATGATTGAATTTTCTCTGTAAATCATTTGTTGATATAAATGCTAATGTCTCTATCAGAAAAAATAATTAATAAATACATTATTTATTTTTCAGTTTCTACTTCAATCCCAAAGATTAAATGGTTAAGTGATACTGATTCCTATTTCTTTTAGGACTTGTAGATATTTTCATTGCCAAAATAAAATCAGTTTATAGACTATGTACTAGTTTGTCACATTTATAAATTCTGATTAATAGAATTAAAGTGTATCTATGGCTATATTAAAAAATAACCTACAGCCCAAATATAAATATCTAATGACTTAATCCTGCACTATCCAGTACATCTCGGAAAAGCCAAAATTCTTCACAGAAAGGAGGCAGTTTCATCAGTTAAATTAAATTTTGTTAAATAACAGATGGCAATGCTGTTCCTCAGATTTCGGGAATCATTCTAATTTACTGCTCTGAGACCTGTCCATCCCATCTGCAGATAAGATGGCTTTTTTTTTTCTAAAGAGGAAAGCAGGTATGTGTTATAAATATTGTAACTAAAAATACCAAGGCTTAAGAGGAGCTTTTTATAATGCTCAGAGGGACGGAAGTTGGTCATGCTTCTGCCATTAGAGCATCACATCCTGTTTATAGAGTCTGAGCTGTCTTGCTAACCATGGATTTGCATGTGGGGGCTGACACAAAGGAAGACATCTTTTAGTTTGGTGAGTGACAGCCCTATCAGTCCCTTTGTCTGCTCTCTGCTCCCTGATTCATACCCTCTCCTGTGATGTGATTTAAATGTATTTAAAATATTTGACCTTGTCAAGTGAGTTTCACTTTAATGTCCAAAGTTATGAATCTGGCATTGAACCACTGCATTTTAAGTTTCTGCGTCTGATGGAGGAGTTTAAACCATCATCAGGGAGGACACTCAGCCACTTCATTTGACATAGAGCTTCTTTTACTGAAAGATATGCATCTTAGGATTCTCATAGCTATGCTCTTCCTCGTTTGTATTCTTTATTTTTCATCATTAAAAACATTTTTCACAGACAATTTTAACATATCCATTCATAAAATCAAGATTTTACTCTCAATCCAGGGAGACATAACCCCAAACGTATTTTCAAAATGTTTCCTCAGGGTTCACACAGGACATCAGGATATGGGTGGGGAGTATGTGCCTTGCACAGAAGCAAGGGGACGAGGGGGTTGAACTCCAGCTTCTCTTAGCCGTGGGCCCTGGTGGGTGGTCACCTTCATCTTGGAGAGCTGCCTTTTTTCACACCCATGCCAGATGGGCTAGTGGCTAATATTGAATGAATAGACTTTAGATTTCAAGGGGCCAATGAGAGAAACTCAACTTAATAGCAAAAATACAAGTTGGAAAATAGCTAGTGTAGAGAAGATTTAATACATATAGCATGTTCAATAATTCACCAGCAAGGTGGTTTAAGATGCCTAAGAAAATGGAAAGAATCAGGGAGCAGAAGAAATTATAAGCCAACTGTTGTCATATTAACATTAACCTTCCTCTGCAGCGACGCTTCCCCCAACCTCTTCTCTTCCTACATCTCCTTATGGCCATCAGTCTTTCAAGGTCCCCCTGTTTTCTGAGCCTGTCACTCTCCTGCTGGATTAACTTTTTTCCTATATAGCTAGGAACCATGAAGAATGATTTTAGACACACTTAGATGCTCTCTATTTTCTTACCTCCTTGTTCTCTGCAGCTTTGTTTTTGAAACCCTCATCAGGATCAGCCCAACTGGCTGTTTTCTTTGCTCCTGCTGGAAGGCTGAGCCCAGCTGGAGAAATCACATAATCACACCGATTTCCTCCATTATAGGTTTATGGGCTTCATCCTCAGCTGGGCCCTTGTTCCTACTCAGCAGCCATTTTACTCATATGTCTCATCAGCTCCCTGTTGCATTTCCCAAGGTGGCTGTTACAATCCTTTTACAACTCTCACGAAATCTCCCAATTCCACTCCACCAGCATCGCTCTTTGCAGAAGGCCCTACCTCCTACTTTCCAGAGGAAACAGATGGCCCCAGGCATGTGAGCTCTCAGCTTCTTCCACCTCCTAACTCTTGTCATCTGCAGTCTTCCTCTCCCAATTAGTTTTCTCTTGAGGAGCATCCCCAAGCTGGCCACCCACCTGTGTTTTCAATGCCATCCCTTCCCTCGGGGCCTATCCATTTTTCGCTGTCTTGGGTCAGTTGAAGCTCTTTGTCCCCTGCCTATCAAAGACCTCTCATGAGATTCTCATCTAAAAAATAAAAGCTGTTTAGAATGTGCCTGTGTCTCAAACTACTTCTTCATCTCTCCTTCCTTCTTTGTCAAACTTCTTGATAGAGAAGTCTGAAGTTAGTATCTCCACATACTCTTTCAGTTCTTGTTTCACAAATGGTGCTGATTCTACCACGGTGACCACTGTGAGGGGAGTAGGGTGTTCCAGGAAGGCAGCCATGGACCTCCTAAGTGGCTAATCCACTGGCTTCTCTTCTGGCCTCTGTTTTTCACTTCTCTGCAATGTTTGGGAAAGTGAAGTGTCCAATTCATCTTGAATTTTGTCTTGTTTTGAATTTTAAGCTAAGAATTTTCAAAATCTCCTCCTGGTTTGGAATGGGATGAACTGGCTGGCACACTGAGGACCAGCAGGAGGTCGTGGTTGGAGTGTAGGCTCTGGGATCCTGTCTCACTCTTACCTATGTATGACCGTTGTCACTTCATCTGAAGACAGGGCTAGGAGAAGTATGTTTGCATGTATAGAATTGCTGTTTAAGCAGAGCAGACTAAATTAGTTGATAGAACACCTGGCTTTGGTTAGTAGTCAATACATGATAGTTTTCATTTTTGCAGCTGGCCTGGATCATGGCTGGATTCCAAGAGGTTGGCTGGATAAGGTACTGTCTTTTCTAGTTTAATGTTCAGAAAAGAAATCCAATCTAAAGCTGCTGAGCGCAAGTTTTGAATTAGGAGCCAGAGCCAAAAGGAGCCAGAAAGGCAGGCGCTAACTCTCAAGCCTAATGAGAGAGAGAGATTCTAAGTTAAAGATAGAAGACAAATGCCCAGAACCAAATCAGAGTTGGATCAAAGAGGAAGAAATGTGGGAACAATAAAATGAACCCAGGACAAGTGTCATGAATATCACTGGCTGAGTAGTAGTGATGTTAGACTGCAAAGCCAACTGTTTCCTTGTATCTTTCTACTGCTATGGCCAAGCATTATCTATCTCTCTTGTTGATCATCTTTCTCTACTCTTCAAATAGATATAATTTTAAGTATTCTTCCTCCTTTGGGTTTTTATCTCCACTCATAGTTCAGTGCCTGATCTCTCCTACATTTATATCGTTCTGGCTACACATTACTTCTAAGCTCTTGGTCCGTTTATTTATTTCTGTACTCTTATCTTTTCAGATTACTCTGCAGATATCTCAAATTCACCATGCTCAATATAATTCAACATGCCCAAACTCACTGTTCACTCTGTATTTCTTCTTTGGGAACACTATTTCCGAAAGTTATGAAATCGTAGTTACCTCCTTTCTCTTTCAGGATTGAGTTTAGTTGGTTTCATTTCTGACATATCCTTTCTTTCCATTTCCATTGCCTTTTCCAGGTCTTTATCATACCTAATCTGGACTGCCAACATGGGTAGTTAGCTGATGTTCTTTTCTCCTCTCATCTCTTCCTCCCCTGGCCCATCTCCCACATTGCTTACAGGGTAAAGTTGCTTACAGAATACATTTCAAATATCTTGGAATGGCATGCTAATCATTGTTCCCAAATGTGCTGGCCACTTTTGTGCATGTGGTATTTATATGAAGCCATTTCTCCTACCTGAATTATCTTGACATTCTTGGTATTTGCCATGGGAAACTGCTGCTTATCTTTGAATTTCAGTCCTAGGTTAATTCACTATCCCTGCTGTAAGCAAAAGTAATTGTTCACTTATCATATTGACATGGCATGTTATACTTTCATCTCTTTTGGAACTCTTCTTATTAGTATTACTATTTAAGTCTGCACTTGCTGCTAGATGATGATCTCCTTGGGACAAGGATTCTGATTTTTTCATCGTTATAGTCTCAAATGTTAAAAAAATTCATGATGCATAATAAAAACACATTACATGTTGACTTGTTTCCTATTAAATCTATCAATAACGTAATGGGTAATTTGCATATATATATACACACACACTATGTATCAGATAAATAGTATGACTCCCTAATTTCAGGAGTAATACAGCAAATAATAAAATGTAGTTAAAATAGAGACCAGCATCAGCTGTATGAAATAGATACTGTTACATGCAAATGTCAATATAATTAGAATAATTATAACTGTCTCTAATAATTATGCCTTTGACTCATCTAAAAAATGTGCTAGTAATGCCATAGTTGGCTGTTCAAATAATTTATTAAATAATATATCAATTTAAATTTAGTCTGGTGATATTAAATATCGCAGATATATGGCAAGTTATAAAAGAATAATCAAAAAGTACAATTTAAAGACTTGATACAAATTTACTAAGTATTCTTTTAAGTATATTAGGTAGTCTTTTTTTTGACAACTTTTATTATTATTACTAGGAAAAGAATCATAGTTTTGGATAGTTAGCATGCTGAAATTGAGCAATAAAAATTTTTTTTGGCAGCCCCTAAAAAATATTCAGACTAAGTGTAAGAGAGATAACATAGTCACTATGAATTAATATTTAGGGCTTCCTCACAGAGTGCATAACATTAGTGTCATAGGGGCGGGAAATTAGACATGAAAGCCATTGATACAGCTAAAGTCAGTATTGGAGGTATATTTATCAGTGCTGTACATGTGAAGAAAAGTACTGGGTTTAGAGGAGAATAAGTAGCTTTAACATAATGAAAAAATGCAAATGATAGTGGTTGTCTAGATTCATTGTCTGTAAACTGAAATGAAGAAAAAATAGAGAACAAAATAAAAGCTCGAACTCCATACTAAGGCAGTTCATTAGTTCATTTTCATTCAGTGAATATTTATTGAGTCACTGATTCATATTTGTAGTGTCATAGTGATATAAAGTTGAGTAAACAAGGTCATGTCATAGAGCTATAAAGTTGAGTAAACAGGGTCAAATTTCTTGCTGTCCAGTCAAGAGATGGATGTGCCAACACATACATGCCATTGCCTTTCTTCGGCCAATTTCCTCACATCCTTCAGATCATATACCTCATTTAGGATAATTCTGGCTGCCATAACAGAAGATGACAGAAGCTAAAACACAATAGAAGTTTATTTCTTGCTTATCAGGTGGAGAGGGGAGTAGATAAGGGAAGGCTTTCTGTTCTAGTCAGTGATGTGAGGGGCAAGACTGATGAAAATTCTGGCATATTCACCTTGTGGTGTCTCAGGTCAGGTGTCCTAATAGTTTGCCAGAGGAGATAAAAGCATGGAGGAAGTTTAATGGGCCAGACCTGAAGTGGTGCATTTCCCTTCTGCTCACATCCTACCGGCTGGAAGTCTGTACGGCCTAACTGTACAAGAGGCTGAAAATGTCCAACTGAGATATAAGCCCAAGAAAGAAAAGAGGACTAGGATTTTGCAGCCTTTGCCCTAACTAAAATATGTCATTTTCCTAAATCCAGCGTCAGTGCCCTTCTGACCAGCTTCTACCTAACCCTGTATTTTCTTTGTTTTAGCACCATCATGTTATTTTTCACTTTGTCTTATTTCCTACTAGTCTGTAAGCTCCTTAAGTCAGAGACTGTCAAGCTGGCTTTCAATTGTATTTCTAAGGCTTAGCACAGTTCTTAGCAGAGTAGGCACTTAATAAATATTGCAGTTAAACTCTGTTTTTTTCTTCTTCTTCTCTTATTCACTCTCAGCTCACTGAAATCCATTTCTGTGCACACCACTCTGCTGAAATTGTTCTGGCAGAGTTACCAGTAAGCCAAATGCTAAATATAGCAAGTCTTCCCTGGTTTCCATCTTATTTGACTTGGCACTTTGGTACTCTCTTCTCCAAGGTTTACCTATGAATTTTTCAACTTTATCTTCTCAATTCTTAGGTAGACTTCTTTTCTGTAAAGTTGGTAGTGCAAAGAAGAGCTTTTGGATGTTAAGAGCTTGCAATCTCAAAGAAAAAGGAAGATTTATATTTTTTAATGTCAAGAAAGTCTGTTTACTTTATTAGAGGGGAAATGCTGGATGTTAGATATGGGGTATATGAGAAGAAAGAGAGAGAGCAACAGCAAGAGTGAGAGCGAGAGAGAGTGAGAGAGAGAATGAGAGAGGCTCTTCAGAGAGGCTCTTAAGAGAAGGATAGAGGCAGAAAGACAAAAGCAGAAAAATACACAGAAATAGTAAGAAAGAGAGAAACAGATGACAGATACACAAAGAAGAAGAGGAAGACAGAAAATAGAGAGACATATGGACATAAGCAGGCAGCCGAGAGACTTCCAGAGAGAAATGACTGAAGACACAATAAAGAGAAATCATCATTGTTAGAGAATAATTTCTGAGGAAGCAGGAAGGTCCTAATGGGATTAGCTTTGAAAAGAAGCAGTAATTCTTTGTGAAAGAGAAAAATTGAGAGAAATATTTTTGTTTGCTATAAACCATGTTTGATATGCTGTGAAAAATTTTATCAGTACTATTGCTTTATTGTGAAATAGATTTAGAAATATGAATGGGGCAGTGTCTTTTGACCATGCCACATAGGAAAAGATAATTGAAAGAAAGAGTAGGAAAAATGTTAGAGCAGATCATTAGTCACAGAGTAATCCTTGTAAAATTTCCACTTCTCTGCTTCTTTGTACTTTGAAGAGGATGACTCTTATGGGTAAAAGTATCTTGACAATAAATCTTTTCTTTTGACAAATATATTAACAGGTAAGGAATAGGAACTTAGCTTCAGCTACCATGTCCATAGCGTATAAGCTTATCCAATGGTGTTCATAGATCTATGCTTCTTTTAACAGCTCATTATAAGTTATTAAAATCTGTATACCTTTATGCTTGTTCTGAAAGCAAGCATGAAGTCTTGGATCAGAGGCAGAGTATTATTACTTAATTGCAGCAGTTACATATGTCTTCATCTCCCTTTTCAGGGACATTTATAAAAAAAAAACAAAAAAAAACAGAGGTTATCCTGTGCATGCAAAGCGTTTTTGCACCATCAAGAAGAAATTATGAATTTCAGAGACATGCTGCACAGCTGCCACCTTCTAAGAGAGAGAGAGACAGAGAGAGGGAAAGAGCGGGGTGGAGGG
>CAUYQG010248198.1:0-17275 GCA_963574415.1 Tarsius wallacei
CACCTCAGCCTTCCAAGTAGCTGGAACCGCAGGCGCATGCCACCATGCCCAGCTAATTTTTTGATTTATTGTAAAGACGAGGTCTCTCTATGTTGCCCAGGCTGGTCCCAAACCCCTGGGCTCAGGCAATTCTCTCACCTCAGCCTCCCAGAGTGCTGGGATTACAGGCATGAACCACCACGCCCCGCTCTTTCTGAATATTTTTGATCCTCAGTTTATTGAATCCACAGATGTGGAACCCATGGACACAGAGGGCTGACTATATATAGTATAATCTCTTCATTTAGTCATGTTACAGAAAAATAATTCAGTATTTTTTTTGTAACTTCCTAGAACCATAGAATTTTCTCTCTTTTTTTTTTTTTTTGGAAAACAGGATTTATTGAGAGGACAGAAAAGCTCTCACAGTGGGAGGGGACCCGAAGGGGTTGCCCAACCATAGAATTTTAAAGGGTAGCAGATATCATGTTTACATTCTCTACCCTCTTGATTTACTAGAAAGGAAGTGGACCAGAAAGATTAATGACAGAGGCAGGCAGGTGGCCTGTGGTCTCTTTCCTTCATGTTGTAGACACGTTTTACACATGTTCATGTGTGTCTCCTGCCTTGCTAACATCTTACACTAGTTTGCTTCAATTCTAGGTGGTTGTAATACTGAGAATTTTACCGAACCCTTTTCACATAGATACAAATAATTGAAATTTTAAGACAGTTTATAAATACTTCAATAAAGCATGTTGCCTTAATAATGAAGTAGAGATTAAAAGCTTGAGGCAGAATTGGGAAGAAGGTCAAGAGATCATTAACTATCATATCTTTCAGAGAGGTAGGGGTGTGTGTGTGTGTGAACGTGAATTACTGTGTGGGTCTAGAGGTTGAAAATGAAATTTGAGCCAGTACTTTAGAAACTTTCCCTATTTTGCCATTTTGTTGAGTAGATTTGGGATAATATATCCACTTTCCTTTTCTACATTTCAACTGTATTTAAAATGGAGTATAAAATAACTTCAAAGGATAGAAACATTAGATTTTCAAGGCTGGTGAAGTTCATTCCATGTAGTGCTATGTACCTGCAGGTGTGAAATGACTTGGTATTCTACCTTTTGACTGTGTTCTTCTCTTTTGTAATTCTTCAAAAGAGTTAAGTAACGGTTCATTAATTTAAAACGAGCAAATAGTAAAAAAATAAGGGTGTGAAAAGAATGGAAAGAATCTAATCTGATAATTCCAGGCACTTACCATGTAAATAGTCGAGATCTAAGAAGTTGAAGTGACACAGATATCATGAGTTGCAATGACACAGACACCACTGACTGCGTGAATCATTGCTGAGTAATAGTGAAGGCACGTAGATGCACTTTAGAAATTTAAGAAACAGTTCCTAATTGAATACTGTGATTTTCTTTGTCCTTCCAATAAGAAGGAAAAACACGTGTAAAATAAGCCTGGTATAAAACCAAAATGCTGTAAAACTTAAATTCCTTCATTTGGGACACTAATTTGGCTACTCCATTTAACATTTTTTTTTTAAACATGACTATTTTGTCCTGGGAGGCAAGCTACAGATGGTTTTCAACTTGAAAAAGAATGAAAATTAACAAGGGAAATAGAAACTGGATATTTGTATTAAATTTCCATATAGTATGAAAATCTGTAGCAAATAAAAACACCTTCATTTTTAAGTACCAGGTGAAGGATAATGTGAAGCATAGTAGAATTATCTTTCAGAATGTTATGCAGAAGTGTTTTTTTTTAAACTGATATTTTGAAAGGCCTGTTAATGATGTGAAATGACTCACTGGGGTACAGGGAAGAGCTGGTCAGGAAGTGGGGAGACCCAAGTGACAACCTTGTCTGAAGACAACCAGTTCTATCACCAGAGACCGCCCTTCTCACCGAGTCCCAGTTCCTTCATCTGTAAAATCAAATGATTTAACGAGGTGATCTAAAGGTTTCTTTCCTGCAACTCTGTCATTGTTAATAATTTGAGAATTCAGAGATCAATATGTGCCGAGATCTTAAAAGCTTTATTGAGGGTATTAACAGGAACCAGATTTTGAAGGAAATGTCAGACTTGGTTTTTCAGAAAGAGAATATTCCTCCTAGATATAGAGCATGAACAAAGACGTTATTGGAAGGAGCATCCTCATAACGTATTGTTAGGAAAACAAAGTTGTTGCCTATAAGCGGATTGAATTAGGGTTTGGCTCCGCAGATTTGGGACAGTCATTGAAAGACGTTTTCAAGCAGCTAGAACAATGTTAATAGAATCAGGCTGTAGCAGGTGAATATGAAGCAGCCCTGCGTAGATATGGAACAACATACGAACTTCACATTTCTGTGCCAAAAGGACAGAGAAAAAAGTCCCAGTGAGACACAAGTGAGTGTTAAGGCAGCAGTGCTGGGATGCGGAGATGGTTAGGAATGGGGAAGAAAAAAGGAACCCACTTAATGGGCTGGTTGGGAACTGAAAGGTCCCAGAGACGGTAAGGAGGTTGTGGTTCAAGAAGGGGAACACGGAATTAGAGATCTTTGTGGTCTGAGTCAGTAAGGGTCAGGCCGTGACCATGTTAGTCTTGATGTGAGGTTGAGAGTCAGGTCGGCGCACACAGGGACTGACATGCGAGGGATGGGGTCAGAGGGATACAGATGTTTAAATCTGAAGAATGATGATTGCAGAAGACAGGGATAGAGAATTGGAGCCAGGAATAGAAGGGAAGGAAGGAGAGGAAGAGTGTGTGTGTGTGTGTGTGTGTGTGTGTGTGTGTGTGTGTGGTGATTATGGGACTTGTTTCTGAAACCAACTTTGTCATGGTCAGTAACCTGCTTCTGCAGTGAGTGTAATCACTTAACCTCTCAGGGCGACATGTGGTGATTAAGAGGTGAACTAGATCAGTACTACTCAGTGGGACAGTATTGTCCTCTAAGAGCATTATGGGAATTTGTGGGGGTGTTTTATGTTGTCCCCTGGTTTGCAGGGCGGGTTCCAGTTGTGTTAGACACCCTGCAGTTTCAGGACAAACCTGCGAAACAAAGAATGGTCTGGTGTCCTCCATGACTTTCGAATGATCTAGTTGACATTCCTGAAGGATGTCTTACAGATCAATCTCTACTTATTCTTGCTTTTTATTTTGAGAGATAGGGTCTTGCTCTGTCGACCAGCAGTACGATCATAGCTCACTGCAACCTTGAATTCCTGAATTCAAGCAGTCCTCCCACCACAGCCTCCTGAATAGCTGGGACTACAGGCATGCACCACCATTCATGGCTAATTAATTTTCAACTTTTTGTTGGGATAGAGTCTTGCTACATTGCCCTGGCTGGTCTAGAACTCCTGACCTCAAGCTGTCCTCCTACCTTGGCCTTCCAAAGTGCTGGATTGCAGTTGTGAGTTACCGTGTCCAGGTCTAACTCAAGTTTTGTTCCGCACACCATCTGTGCCTTTGTCCTTTGCCTTTCTGTGTTTCTCATGAGGAATGTTTTCTGATCTTTTTTTAAAATGTGAATTCACTCATAAATATAGATAGATATAAACAGTTGACTACTTTATGTCTTTCAGTGTCCAGATATTTATTGAAATACATAATATTTTATTTTCCTTTATTTCCTCTTAATATTGTGATAAAGGGCATGTGTGTACAGTCACATAGGACTATTGTAGATAAGTTGCCTGAATTTTACTTCAGAATGGTAAAGGTGAAGATGATAAAATATTCATTACGTTAAGGGCAGGTAAGTCTGTTGAGGTTAAGAGTCTGTAACTAGAAAGTGTCCAAGACACCTAACTCCTAACCTCCCTAAAATACCGCAGCTTTAGAATGGTATGATTTGGTGAGGTAGGTGTTCTATATTGGGAAGTACTTAACATGGGAAGAGTTAAAACCTGACATTCAGTGGAGACTTGGGGGGAAATTGGCCACATCCTAGGAATCCAGGAAAGCCCGAAGAAGCAGAGATTGTCTAGAGAGAGGAAGAAGCCTGAGGGTCCTTGGACAGAGCCGGTTCCTGCCGATGCAGGCAGGTGGGAGAAGGGCAGAGGGGCCTGTGTTTGGAAGCCCACAGAGGAGGGGAGTGGGTTGGGGAGGGCTCAGTGGGGGGAAGGGCTGTAAACAAAAATCGGAGTTATGACTACACTTTTTTTTCAGGTGAATCTGGATGATTCTCCTTTTGATGTGAAGCAAGTGTTGCAAGAGAGTTTTTAAATGATTTAGCTGTCCATCAGCATATTTTTCTCTTCTGGTACTTGACTTTGCTTTTAAATTATGAGGAGGTACCGTCAGCCATCCCTGGTGGGCATGTTCTCTACCAAAACGCAGGAAGAAAGCTGCCCATGATGTGTGATCTTCCTTTTTATTTTAACAGGCAGGCTGTTGCCATGCAGCTTTGCATTAGAGAATTTCCCTATCTTCCGTTTGCATTAAGATTGTATAATAAGCTGGGCTCGGTGATTCAGCCTGTAATCCTGTGCTTTGGGAGGCCGAGGTGAGTGGATTGCCTGAGCCCGCGGGTTCGAGACCTGCCTGGGCAACTTGGCGAGACCTCATCTCTACAATAAACCAAAAATTAGCCGGGCGTGGTAGCGCGTGCCTGTGGTTCCAGCTCCTCGGAAGGCTGAGGCGGGAGGATCGCCGGAGCCCAGCAGGTCGAGGCTGCGGTGGCCGGGAGCGGCCACTGCACTCCAGTCTGGGCGAGAGTGAGACTCCAACTCAAAAAAAAAAAAAAAAAGATTGTATAATATATTGAAAAATATTTAACATACCCATCTGCAGGGTTGACCGTAGACACCTACCATCTGAGAAGGTAGGAATGTCAAAAATGAGACATCCATTGAGCTGCAATGTGGAATTTCTTAGGTTTATTTCTTTTTTTGAAAGTTGATTTTAGACCAGAGAAGGTTTGAACTTGATCTCCAACATGAACACTGCAGCCGCAAATGAAATTGTGAGGGGTTATTTTGGAGTTGATTGAAGGGGAGTTCTAATAAAAACTGTCCTTGTTTCCGTGTAGAAAACGTTGCTTCATGTAGCATAAGTGCTTGTGGAAGAAAATTAGACTATGAAAGGGTAAATTGCTATAAAGTCAAGTGAACAGAAAAAAAATTGTCAATGTCATTTCTCCTTGCACTGTGTTCGGAGGATGAGGGCACCAAAATTATGATGTCATAGGGAATATATTTAGCATAACTTTTGTGACATTCATTCACTGTAAAAAATTAAGGTAACATCAAAAAGTACAAAGAAAAATAAGTTGCCCATGCAGAGTTCCACTAATATTTAGGTCCCTACATTACTTTAGTCGTTTCTGGACCTGCTCTCTAGGAATGCACAGCCCAGACTACAGCTTTTTTTTTTTGTCATTGCTTTATTTCTCTGGACTTGAGGCAGGCACACTGTTTTTCGGTTTGGAATCATAATCCATCTTTTTGAGTATCTGTGGTATAGTATCTGGCCCCTTACAGACATTATTTCTAATCCTCTTAACAGCCTTGCAAGGTAGGTATTGGTAGTTCATTTTTCAATAAGAAAATGGGTGTTCGAAGAGGTTAGATAGTTTCCAAAGTTCTACATCCAGTCAACAGCTGAGTTGTTGAGCCCCTAAACCTACGATTATCCTTGCACCATCAGCGTCTGGCACTAAAGGGATCTCGTTGTCATTGTGGAGATAGTCAGTGGCTGAGTGAGAAGCGCTGTGCACCACATGGGACAAGTGTGGAGTTTGAATGGAGGGCACCACTCGCTGCGTGTGGGGTAGGGGACACGTGGGTGGAGCCTGTGCACACTAGACTCCTGAGTTAGGCTCTGCAAGTATGGGTGGGCTGGAGTGAGGGTCTTGAAGGGAGAAGTGGAACTGAGGAGGAACAGAGAGAAAAGCTGGGCAGAGCTCATAGGGTCTTGAACGTCAGCGGATTTGGGGACCGGATGAACCAGGCTGCTCATGTACTGAATGCTCTTAGGGTTTAGGAAGATTTAAAAGGAATTTGGGGACAATGGGATGTGCTAAATCCACACAGTGTTTTTACGTCTGTTTTGGTGACTTTTTGGAGAGATGGATGGTTTGGAAACTAGTGGTTGAAGATGCTGCATTTATTTTTTCATTTTTTTGAGTCAGAGTCTCACTCTGTCACCGAGGCTGGAGTGCAGTGGCACGCTCATGGCCACCGCAGCCTCGACTCACTGCGTCTCAGGTGATCCTTCCGCCTCAGCCTTCCAAGTAGCTTGAACCACAGGCATGTGCCACCATGCCCGACTAATTTTTTGATTATTGTAGAGATGAGGTCTCGCCGTGTTGCCCAGGCTGGTCTCGAACCCCTGATCTCAGGCAATCCTCTTGACTCCGCCTCCCAAAGTGCTGGGATTACAGGCTTGAGCCACTCTGCACCTGGCGGATGCTGCATTTATATCGCACATGTTCTCCATCATGCAGTAATAACCTTCTTCAGTGAAAAGAAAGGTCATTCTGAAATAAATGACGGCTAGAAACAGTGATTTTTACATCACGTCCTGGCTTGGGAAACATTCCCTTTATTTCTAGAAAAGAACTCTTTGAATGGGGGGAATGAATGGGAATAAGACCAAATAGACTTGTCACATTGTAATTCCCAATGGAAGGCAGATTGGAACTGGGAACCTTGACCTGTCTGTGGTATCCAGAATTTGCCAACATACCAAGAAGAAGAAAGTGAGGAACTGCTGTCACTTTCATTCCTCACTTACATTCTTCCTTTTGATAGACGCATGTGTTCTTCCTTCACTTGATGAAAAGGACACCACTCATGGTTCCTCCCTTGCTTTTCCATCGTTCCATTGTTTCATGGCCCCCCTCTCCCTTCTTGTTTTTCAGCTCTTTTGTGCACGTCTCTTTCTAAATGCCCAGTAACCTTCTTCCTCTTGGCCAAGAGCCCAGGCAGATATTATCAGCCTTCTGCCCTTGGCCAGGAGCCGGCTGGGAACCACCGTGGTTCCTGTCAGTTTCTCCTTGCCCTCCACGTATGGATTGCCTTCTGCTTGGTGGATCCTGACCTGAGGAGGATAGCCAATCCCCTGCTTGGCACTTTGGATCTCGATGAGCGTTTCATGTTTCCTGAGTGGATTCATTACTTACGGGAGAAGAGGAGTCTTTCATGGAGGATTTTCTCTTTGGGTGTCTATGGCTACACACACACACACACCATACGTTTTATATAGACCAGGTTGATGCCTGATTCAATATTGCAGATTTTAATTGTTTTAAATTTTGAAGTGCTTTGTGCAAAAGGCACTTTTTAAAGACATAGGGGAACTTCTGACTTATGGGCCAAATAGGGATTGTGATTCAATTCTCTCTGTCCCTGAAAAGTATTCAGAGATGTCACTGTTCTGAATATGTCATCATAGTTTTTTAAAACATTGAATAATAGTGCCCACACGATGAGGATGTTATTCCATGGGGGAAAAACAAAACAAAACGAAACAAAACAACCTCTCTCTTTTTTTTTTTTTGAGTCAGAGTCTCACTCTGTCGCCCAAGGTAGAGTGCAGTGACACACTCATGGCCCCCACAGCCTCGACATGCTGGGCTCAGGTGAGCTTTTCTCCTCAGCCTTCCAGGTAGCTGGAACTACAGGTGCACGCTACCATGCCTGGCTAATTTTTTGATTTATTATGAAAACGAGATCTCATCAAGTTGCCCAGGCTGATCTTGAATCCCTGCACTCAGACAATCCTCTCGCCTCGGCCTCCCACAGTGCTGAGATGATAGGCTTGAGCCACCACTCCTGTCCCTTTTTTTTCTGTCTTGATAAAATTGGGGCAGTGCGGGCTTCCCCACTTTCCAGAGTGGAAAGAGAGTTTATTTTTTTGATCTAAAAATAAGGAGTAAAAATGAGTTTGTAAAATGATAATTTATTATAGTTTGTAAGCGCTTCAATATTGTGAAATTTATTTATTTATTTTTTTGAGTCAGAGTCTCACTCTGTCGCCCAGGCTGGAGTGCAGTGGCACGCTCACGGCCACCACAGGCTTGACCTGCTGGGCTCCCGTGATCCTTCTGCCTCAGCCTTCCAAGTAGCTGGAACTACAGGCATGTGCCACCATGCCCGGCTAATTTTTTGATTTATTGTAGAGATGAGGTCTTGCCAAGTTGTCCAGACTGGTCTCAAACCCGTGGGCTCAGGCAATCCTCTCAACTTGGCCTCCCAAAGTGCTGGGATTATAGGCATGAGCCACCGCGCCAGGCCGTGAAATTTATTTGTTTATTTTATTTTTATTTTTTTTTTGAGTTGGAGTCTCACTCTGTCGCCCAGACTGGAGTGCAGTGGCTGTTCCCGGCCACCGCAGCCTCGACTTGCTGGTCTCCGGCGATCCTTCCTCCTCAGCCTTCCGAGTAGCTGGAACTACAGGCGCGCGCTACCACGCCCGGCTAGTTTTTGATTGATTGTAGAGATGAGGTCTCGCCAAGTTGCCCAGGCGGGTCTCGAACACGCGGGCTCAGGCAAGCCACTCACCTCAGCCTCCCAAGGCGCAGGATGACAGGCTGAACCACCGAGCCCGGCTGATTCTTTGATTTATTGTAGAGATGAGGTCTCACCAAGTTGCCCAGGCGGGTCTCGAATATTGACACCTATTACTTTTCCTGTTCCATGTGGGACTTTGAGTTTATCTTTCTTAACATATGAATATTTGTAGATGAATTAGGTGCTTGGCCCTCAATATAATAACCATGCTTCATATGAGATTTAAAGGAGGACCTATTAAATGTTGGCAAAGAACAGGAAATAGACTCTTAACAGTACAGGAGAGAGTAGTGTTCCCAGTCTACAGAACTTGTAACCTCACTTGTGAGACGAGCTATAAACACACGAAATGATTAGCGAACCCGGCATTGTTATTTATAACTGCATGTACATTTGTTTTTCATCTCTACTCTGTGTATTTTCCAAAGGATTTGTGTCAGTGTATATGTAGGTTGGTAAGTCGGTTTATTGTAAGGTATCCTGTAAGAGAATTAGCTGGAAAAGGGAGGAAGCAGGCCCTGGAACCAGGATACCGCTGAAGTGTGTGGAGATGGCCAGGGCATTTTTGGAAGTATCATGAGCAGGTATTCCAGAAGGGGTTGGACAAGGATGCTGTATACAATTGACCCTCTGTATCAGAACCCACAAACACAGAGGACCAATTTAGGGACTTGAGCATTGGCAGATTTTGGTATCCCCAGGAGTTCCTGAAACCAAAGCCTGTGGATACCAAGGGAGGATTGTACTGTATCGGCCATGCAGTTGGACACTTGTCATTCTTTTGGCTGCCCAGGACCTGAGCACTCCTTCTGGTGTAAGAAATTCCCTACATTCTGAGCTTTGCAGGGAGGCACGGCCCTCCTCCCACTGAAAAGTGAGACAATGCCTGGTGCTCCCTGGTGCCCCTGATCACTCTATGGCATGATTTGGGGCATTATTGTGGTTGCTGGACTGGGGTGCCGCCCAGTAAGCTTTTAATAAGATTCTCTTTTGTAGCTGGGCTCGGTGGCTCAACCTGTAATCCCGCGCTTTGGGAGGCTGAGGTGAGTGGATTTCCTGAGCCTGCGAGTTCGAGACCTGCCCGGGCAACTTGGCGAGAACTCATCTCTACAATAAATCAAAAAATTAGCTGGGTGTGGTAGCGCGCACCTGTAGTTCCAGCTACTTGGAAGGCTGAGGCGGAAGGATCACCGGAGCCCAGTGAGTCGAGGCTTCGGTGGCCGGGAGCGGCCACTGCACTCCAGTCTGGGTGACAGAGTGAGACTCCAACTCAAAAAAAAAAAAAGAAAGAAAGATTCTCTTTTGCTTGACCAGACTTAATTTTTGTAACTTGTAATTAAACGTCCTGATAGAAACAGATACACATCATCAAGCGCTTTCCTCTGTGCCAAGAAAGTTGCTAGTGTTTTCTGTGCATAATCTCATTCGGGTCTCACCACAACTCTGAAAGAAGGTAACACTGCTGTGCTTTAATTCACAGGCGGAAAAAATAAATAGAGATTCAAAGAAGCAAAGTAATTTAATCAAGGTCACACAGGCAACAAATAGAGCTGGGATGTGATGCGGGCTTTTTCTGATATGGACACTGTGATCTTAGCCTCTTCTGCTTTGCTGATGTTATTAACTGCTTGCATGTATTTTGGAGTGTTTTGTTATGAAATGACTTTTCTTAAAACACAGTGGAGTCAAGATTGGATTCTCTGACTTCATTATCCAAAATAGGGCTTGGCGGGTATAGATTGTCATTGGGTAGAACTAAACCCTTGGTCTGCTTTGCTGTGTTGTGTCTGATGTCCAGGCAGCGAGCAGACCTGGAAGACTGGCGAGTGCTCCGAAGAGAAGTGGGGAATGAGAAGGTGGGAGGGAACGAGCATGTCACACTCCTCGGAAGTGGCGTGGCTCCGTCAGGAGCTCTGCTCATCATTTCCGTAATGACTAGGGATTTGCCTGGAACAGTCTAGACCCAGATATCTGCATGGCTGAACCTCCCTGCCTCCTGTCCCCATTCCATTCAGGTGTCTGCTCCAATGTCTCCTCACAGCTGGGCTCGGTGGCTCAGCCTGTAATCCCAGCACTTTGGGAGGCTGAGGTGAGTGGATTGCCTGAACCCGGGGGTTCAAGACCCTCTTGGGCAACTTGGCGAGACCTCATCTCTACAATAAAGAAAAAAAAAAATGAGCCAGGTGTGGTAATAGGCACCTGTAGTTCCGGCTACTTGGAAGGCTGAGGCGGAAGGATCGCCGGAGCCCAGCAGGTCGAGGCTGCGCTGGCCGGGAGCGGCCACTGCACTCCAGTCTGGGCGACAGAGTGAGACTCCAACTCAAAAAAAAAAAAAGTCTCCTCACTTCTCACCCATCCTCTTAACTCACTTCATTTTTGGCCATAGCACTTCTCACCACCTGATGGATGACATCTCTTTTTGTTTATTTTCGGCCTCCTTGCCACTAGTAGGTAAGCTTCATGAGAGTTTGAACTTGGTCTTGTTCATTGCTGATTCCCTCGCCTTAGGCTGTATCTGATACATAGTAGATCCTCAATACACCATCTTGAATAAATGAATTGAGGAATCAGAGGCTCAGAGAATTTTCGATAACTTTGCTTCTGATACATGGAAATTGATGAGACCAGGTTTCAACTTCTAGTCTTTATGACTAAGACACCCCGCCCACCATATTCACCTTTCACTCATGTCTCTCTGCCTGGGACAATTCCCATACATGTACACGATTTGGGTCATAAACATCTCACGGGATTTTTAAGTTGGGGAAAAAAAAGTCTTCAGTAGCCAGTCCAACTTTCCTGTTTTACAAATAAGAAATAATCACAATCCGTTGAGGGCAGGTGACTTGGCCGAAGTAATACTGTCATTTACCGATGGGAGAAAAGACCAGAATTAACCAAGCTGTGCTCTCAGTTTAGTCCTATTCCCCATGCCCTGCTGTGTTCACTTTCTTCTTGATAAGGCAAGCCCTATTTTGCTGCCGATGTCAGGTATCAGTCACGGGTGATGGGTTTGAAGTCATGAGTCCTGTTATTTTAATGCCATAACATTAATACAGTGAAACTGAGGCTCCAAACTCAGATGCCCACAGAGACTGCAGACAGTGTTACATACAAGTGGGACTGGTGGCAAACAGGGACGTATATCCCCTGTTCAGAAAGGCCAGGTCCTCAGCAATGCTGCCTGCTCAGAGGAACACGTGATAAGAGAAAAATATGGCAGTCCCATTTAAAATTGTTCAGTTGAAGCACTCAGCCCGCCAAACAAAACGCTTCTGCCTGCTAGATCGCCCCAGCAGACTCCTGGTTTGTGACGACTGAAGTCTGAGTATTAACAGCTCTTTTTTTCCCAAAGTAGTAGATGTCAGTAAGGGGGAATGTGGTGGAGAATATGTGGAGTGGTGTCATTGTGGTTAATTGTTTTTAAGACTAGCCAAAGGACTGGTGGGTTGGTCTGTCAAAGTTCACAGAACGAAAATAATTATCAATAAAAGAGTATTTATTGCCTGTCTTTATTGCCCTGGTGATAAAGTTGAAGAGTAATGTGTTTTCTCTGTCATAATACCATCTGTCCTCATGGAAGATGCCTGGTTGTGCTGTTCCCTGGCCGAGAGGCAGGAGACCACCCTAGAGCTATTAACTACCTGCGTGTTACTGGGAAAAAAATCACTCAGTTTTTCTGTTCTTCCATATTCACATTGGAATAATGAAGGACTGGACTTTATGAGGCCTGGGAAACAAAGGACGCAGAGGATTTTGTGTAGGACTTGACCGTGATTCTTTATCTTCGTCTCTAGAAAAAGAAAAGTCTGTGTTGTCAGAGAAAGATAGGGATTGGGTGGTTTGTGTCTACCACTTACGACTTTGAGCACATGAATAATCACAGTGTGTTTGCGGCCTTTCCCTGGCCAGCCGGCTGTGATGCTTAGATAGGTGGAGATTGGACCTAGTGATCTCTAGGGACATTTCAGCTGTAAACTTCATCATGACTTGAGTTACCTTTACTGAGGACAGACTTTAAAGGCTTTTACTGTGTAGAGGCTAAGAACACAGGTTCTGAACCACATGGCCTGGGTTGCATCCTGGCTTTCCTGGCCATGTTGACTTCTTTCTCTAAGCCTTAGCTTTCTCATCCTTAAAATGGGTGTAGTAATGGTAACTACCCCGTAGTCTTGTTGTGATCATTGTTCTGGGTAAATTGTCAAACACTCCTTTTATTCTTATAGTGGAACAACTGGGCAGGCATTTTTTAAAAAATCATTTTAATTTAATTACCGTTTACATTTCAAATGCAGCATAAGAATTCTCCTTCTTTCCCAGCAGATTTTAGGCTTTTAAACTTCTTACTAGAAATTGAGATGTGTTGAAATTAAAAGTTGACAGGGTTAATCAGAAGTGGTCCTCATTTATACATTCATTTCAAGCTAGCGTGCCGCTCTGTGTTTGAACAGTACCAGCCGATAAAGGCGCAGAGCCCAGGGAATCCGGTATCTGATGAGTGTGAGATGTGGGTGCCCTGGTTTTCACCAAACAGCTAGCTTCGCACACAGCTGAATAGTCACGCCTGTGAATCCTTGCACAGCGAAGCAGAAAGAAGGCTTGCACGAGGGGATTTGGTTTCACTCGAAGCAGACCACCTGACTGCAACTCTGCGGTAGAGGGACGTGCTTATTACATGAGAAGATGCTTTGGTCGTTTCCCTGGGCTCACGGGAAAGACCTCTGCACTGGAAGAACAAAAACACCTCTCCAGATCCATACTGGAGCATAATTTAAGGCGAGTGCATGACAATGGACAAATTGCACCCACTTCAAAAGGAGCGTGTGCGTTCACACTGCACATTTGTTCCCAGGAGCTGAGGAGTAGGCGTCCTGCCCCGATGGGCCCTTCACACTGGGCTGCTGTCACTGCTGAAAGAGCAGTCTGTCCTCTTCTGCTGCCCTTTTGTCTTCTGCCATATTTGTATTCATGTGCACTACCCCCCACATAAAAGAGCCCAGCTTGCTCTTCCTGCCTTTGCTTCTGTGACCGGCAGCAAAGCCATGAAAAATATATTTTAAGCCTTTTTACATGGAATTGTAATTATGCACCATGGTTTCAGATCACTTGGCATCTAGCAAGAAGCATTCGGAGTGCGTTCTGATGCTGAGAGCTGCAGCTTGCTTGAGTCTGGGAGGGGCTCTTGGGTGCATAGCTTCTGTGTCCTGGGTGTGTGTGTGTGTGTGTGTGGCAACACCAGGGCAGTGACAACAGTGTCACCTGGGAAACAGAGGACACAGATGACTGCTCGGTGGACTTGAAACCAGCTCTGAACAGCTGTTGGGTTCTGAACGAAACTTCAGTACAACTGCCCCATGGGTGAGCTGGTGGGATAAAGGCTTGGGGTGGGCGAAGGGTGGAGAGTGACCTGGATTCCTGACATGTCCCTCAAGTTGTTTTCAAGGGAGAGTTTGAAGGCAACAGATAACTCTCACCTTGCTGCCAGTTGGAATCATAGGCAGTTCCAGCTGGAAATCTTAGAAGCGAATACCAAGTTCTCAAGCCCCTCATTCTACAGCTGAGGAGACTGTGGCAGGTGCAGGCGAGTGACTTGCCAGAAGTCAGGAAACTGCTGGATGAAACCCACCTGAATCTACCTTCTGATTCCCTCCTGGCTTGGTTACCTCAGCCCGAGCATCAGTGGCCATTGTTATTTTTTCAATTTAAAGATAAAAGTGGGCCAGGCTCGGTGGCTCAGCCTGTAATCCCGCGCTTTGGGAGGCCGAGGTGAATGAATTTGCCTGAGCCCGCGGGTTCAAGACCCGCCTGGGCAACTTGGTGAGGCCTCGTCTCTACAATAAATCAGAAGTTAGTTGGGCATGGTAGCATGCGCCTGTAGTTCCAGCTACTCGGAAGGCTGAGGCGGAAGGATCACCGGAGCCTGGCAGGTCAAGGCTGCGGTGGCCGGGAGCGGCCACCGTACTCCAGTCTGGGTGACAGTGAGACTCCAACTCAAAAAAAAAGGAAAAAAATGGTGCATAGTTATTAAACAAGATCGGAGAAAAGAAATAGTAAAGTAGAACAAATAAACAAAATCTTCTATAATCCTACTACTAGGCCAACCACTATTAATATTTTTATATTATCCCATCACTCCCATATAGCATCAGACTTTTTTCTTATGAATTAGCAAACTATCCATATGTTGTATCCCACTTTTTTTCTTTTTGAGATGGGAAGGGGGGACATCTGACTTTCTTGCTTAGGCTGGAATTGAACTCTTGGGCTCACATAGTCCTCCTGCCTCAGCCTCCTGAGTAGCTGGGACTACAGGTGTGCACCACCATGCCCACTGCTCCCACTTTTTCCATTTACTTCTGCCTCTACTCACATCAAATTTTTGTTGTCCAACATCCCTGAATATGAAGGAACATTAATATGAGTTTGCCTTAATCATAACTAGAAGCCCTTTATAGCATTAATATGGATTCACCATTGTGGCTCTTTTGTTATTTTTTAAAGGTTTTGTTTCCTCTTTTTCTCCTCCTCCTTTTTCTTCTTGATTCAGTTTTTATTTAACGTACATAACAAGAAAGCCATCGTTTGCTTTTATGATGATTTTAAAATTTCAGTTCCAAACATACAAGCTCCTTTGTACCGCACATGGGTTCTTTCATCCTAAATTTGTTTTCTGTAAGCTTCCTTTTACTCCCCTAGTTTTAACTCTCATGTGTATGATAATGATTCCCAAATTACCCACCAGCCAGCCTCTCTTTCCTGAGCTCCATCTAGTTTCCAGTGCCTGGATCAGTTCTTCTCTATCTTGATTGCACATAGGAGTCACCTGGGATCTTGTTAACGTGCAGATTTAGGTGTAGCAGATCTGGAGTGGGGTCTCATATCCTGCCTTTCTGACGGTGCCTGGTGTGGCTGGTTGTGGAGCATACCGTGTGTAGCCAGGGCCTCCCAGACATCTCAAGTTCAGCGGGTCCAAACTGAAGGTGTCCCGTTGTCCAGCAAGCCTGCCCTGTTTGGCTATCGTCCTTTTCCCAGTTCATGACTACTACTCTCCTGTCTCAGAACAAACTGTGGAATCGACTTTGTTTCTTTTTTTTTTTTTTTTTTTTAATTGGAGTCTCACTCTGTCACCCAGGCTGGAGTGCAGTGGCATGCTTACAGCCACTGCAGCCTCAACCTGCTGGACTAATATGATCCTTCCGCCTCAGCCTTCCAAGTAGCTGGAACTACAGGCATGTGCCACCGTGCCTGGCTAATTTTTTTTTTTTTTAATTTATTGTAGAGATGAGGTCTCACCAAGTTGCCCAGGCTGGTCTCGAACCCATGGGCTTAGGCAGTCCTCTCACCTGGACCTCCCAATGTTCTGGGATTATAGGCGTGAGCCACCCTGCCTGTCCATCTTTGTTTCTTCTGTTTCCTTCATCCATTTTATCCCATTGGTCACCAAGGCATTCTATCTGAGAAAAGGTTCTTGCGTATGTCCTTCCGATTCTCTTTCTCCCGTTGTTTATTAGAATCAGATCCAGGGTGTCTTGCCTCCAGGCTGTCTCAATATACTTCTCAGAGCTATCTTTTTTTTTTTTTGAGTCAGAGTCTCACTCTGTTGCCCAGACTGGATTGCAGTGGCACACTTCTGGCCACCGCAGCCTCGACCTGCTGGGCTCTGGCGGTCCTTCCGCCTCAGCCTTCCAAGTAGCTGGAACTACAGGCACGCGCTAATTTTTTGTGATTTATTGTAGAGACGAGGTTTCACCAAGTTGCCCAGGCTGGTCTTGAACCCCCAGGCTCAGGCAATCCTCTCGCCTCGGCCTCCCAAAGTGCTGGGATGACAGGCTGAGCCACCATACCCGGCCTCAGAGCTACCTTTCCAAAACATAGATTTGATGGTGACTGGGTGGTTTAAAGACTGTCCTACTGTAGGACTTCCTGCATTCCACTTTTGTCCATTTGACAGCAAGGTCCTGCAGAATTTGACTCTAGCCTTATTTTTCCAGGCAATCCTATTCCCATGGGGGTTGAACCTCCCTGAAAATGAACATAGTCTGTGTACGTCACTCCACTCAGGACTCTCCAAACCCTCTGTCCGTGTGCCTCTCTTATCTTTGCTCTTTGGGTTGACACAGCCTTGAAGGCCTTTCTCGCCACATCCTAAGCTAGCAGACCCCAGCTTGGCCTTCACCATCCAGCTCATACCACTCTCTTGTGAAACCTCTACCAACTCTCTTCACTGGAGACTTCCTTCACTTCTGCTACCACAGCCATTGCCACTTAGAATATTGTGCTGGGAGCTGCTCGTCTTCGTTGCCTTCCATATTCTAGGCCCACCTTCTCTGAGATACATCTGCCTCCCATAGTTTCGCATAGTGTGAGGTAAAGTGGGTTTCACTGTGTATTTGCTGAGTCGAGGAGAAGACAAATATTCTGTTGATAAACAGGCACCAGCTGTTATGTGGTAGCAACAGGAGGAATTAGATCAGTTGTATCCCCAGGGCTGTCCAAGGAGAACCTGTCTACTGCCTCACCCTGGCGCTGAGGCTCTGTCAGCCCAGTGGCCACCAGCCACTTGCTACACTTGCAATGTCTGCTCCAAGTGGAATTGTGATGGAAATGCTCTTACACACCGGATTCTGTAGATTGCGGATTTACAGGAAAAGAGTTCATTCATAATTTTTACATGGACCTTGAACAACTATGGTAATACTATAAGAAAAGGATTGACAGTAACGGGAAACTGGGGGGGCCTGGGAGGGGGTGGGGAGGTGGAATTGGCAGTAGTGGGACTCTGCC
>CAUYQG010248200.1:0-19095 GCA_963574415.1 Tarsius wallacei
AGCGGGGGCTGTCGGGGACCAGGGCGCGCGGGCTCACCTTGGCGGTCGCCGCTGCTTGCGACTGACCACGGCTGCCCAGCTGCGATCCCGGCCGCCCGGCCCGGGCTCCGAGCCACGTCTGCGACTGCCCAGAGGGGAGACGGTCGCCGTCTGGGTCGTTCCCAGGGATGGCCGAGACCTAGGTGCCGCGGACCTCAGTTTCCCCGATGAACGCGTCTGCCGAGCCCCTCTCGGCGTTCTGCTGGGCATCCTTGTCCTCCACTAACTTTCTACAGTTCGTCCACACCGCCAAAGTAGTCTAGCTCTCAAGTTCATCATCTTCTTGGGAAACGATGGAGTAGCACGGGCTTCCTTTTCCAATTCGTAGGATAGAAGAGACAAGACCCAGGATAAGCATCGTGTATGTTCATGCCTGCCGCCATGTCTTGCAGATTTGGGGAAATACACTTTGAAGAAATGGCCTCTGAAGCTTCACTGAAAGTTAAAAAACAGAAAACAAAAAACTCCTCCTCTAGGCCAGCAATTGGATTTTTCTTGTGCTCTCGGCTATTTCGTATTCTGTGGGGAAGACAGGGTGACAGCCGGCCTAGTGTTCTTCCTAAAGACCTTCCTAGTAGGTATTCAGATGAGGATGGACAGAATCATCTGGAAGGACAGATGAACTTTAATGCAGCTGCCAATGTAAAGACCATATCACAGACATTGCTTAAAAAAAAAACAAACTATCCGAACCTAAAATTATTTGCTCGGTCATGATGCTGACTCATGTCTAAAGAAAAAGTCTAAATATGATAAATGAAAGCTCTTGAATGTGTTCATGACCATCATCTAGAACATGCTGATTGGTTTATGAAAGCAGAAGATGATGCAGGTGTTGTTGTAGACACCTTGAGGTGGCTTCTCGCAGGGCTACTTGAGTGGGGGAGCAGGTTGTATACTGAGCAAAGAAGCCTTGAAGAAATGTGTGGATGCATTCAAAACAAATGCCCACCTAGTTCTTCCATTGAAGACTAGAGATGTGGGGAGATGTCTGGGCATCATAAACATTGAAGCAGTGGATTCCGGAGATCCCACTGGACACTAAACTTTACATCTCTCTGTATTGGGAGACCACTTAAATCAAAAATCATCTAACCAGGACACTTTGGTATTTCAAGTATCACTATTATTCTCTCATAGAGTGTCCCCATTGTTATTCTGATCTTGCAGTATCTCTTCATTATGCTGCCCCTACAACTATGTCTGAGTTAGAATATCTTGTCTGTCATCCTCATTCATGTTGTTATGTAGATATCAATCTGCCTTACCTGAGAATATATTAGAGAAAATAAATGAAGCACACAAAAATGAAAATGCAAAGGTAAAATTAGGAAACTCTTGGAGGAAAAATATGAAAGAACAGAAATAAAACATCTAACATTGCACTGAAGAGGGACATCTATATTTCTGTTTTGAAATACTGTAATCTCAGTGAGGAATTATTTCTAAGTGAAATCTTTCTTATGTTTGACTATCAACTAAAGCCTTAAATGACCTATGTAGCCTGTTAAAATGTGTTTTTATACAACTTGTATAAAATATATGTATATATATTTTATGTATGCATATAATATACTGTATCATATATGACTTTGTGTGTGTGTATGTTCATATATACATATATAAAATGGAAAGAACTTGTGTTTTTAAAATGCCTAAGTAGAGATCTAGAAGTGACATTGCCTATTCCTGACCATATATTTTATTGTCTCTGAAAAACCAAAACAGTTAAATGTGCCAAAACTACACTGCACCATGTTTATAACACATAAAATGTTAGACATATTTGCTTTAAAAAATATTTAAAAGAAAATGTTGTTACTCAGTGTTGTTTGTAAACTCAAGACATGAATTTGAATTTGCAGTGATTATTTTTAACTGGTGGTGCTTCCTCCAGAAAAAGGTAGAATAAGAATGGCACTTGTTCTAAACATGCATTAATAAAACCACATTTTGAAAATTAAATGAAGAGAGAGAAGAAAAAACCCCATCTGTGTCAAAAGTCTACAAGAAAATAGTTTTACCTTTTTTTTTTTTTTTTTTGAGTTCGAGTCTCACTCAGCGGCCCAGACTGCAGTGCAGTGGCACGCTCCATGCCACCACAGCCTCCACCTGCTGGGCTCCGTCAATCCTTCTGCCTCAGCCTTCCAAGTAGCCGGAACTACAGGCGCATGCTACCACACCTGGCTAATTTTTTATTTATTGTAGAGACAAGGTCTCACCAAGTTGCCCAGGCAGGTCTCGAACCTGCATACTCAGACAGTCCACTTGCCTCGGACTTCCAAAGTGCTGAGCCACCAAACCCGGCCAGTTTTACCTTTCTAACATAACACTCAATTACAAGATCTTCATGCTGAAAATCATCCAAGAAGACAAGCATTCAATAATATTATTATTTGCACAAAATTTCCAAGATCTGTGCTAAGATATGTACAAGACATGACTTTTGCACTCAAACTGTGTTTTATTTGGTTAATACCTACATGAAATGACCAATGTGAACAAAACAGAGAATATCTTACTGACAAATTGTCAGTAAGTAAACTCAAAGTAAATTTAGAATGAGAAAAAGTAACATTCACTACTTTATGGGGAATAAATGCAAGGGTAAAGCTTGACTCAGAAGAAGGGGTGAGACTTCGAGGGTGGGGCCACCGGGGTCCAAAAAGAGAGGAAGCTTTCTATTTTAAGCTGGAAGAATGAGTTCACAGCATCTTATACAAAAACATGAACGATATTTGGAAATGTATTGCTGAATACAGAACTGTTGACATGAGAATGCAGTTTTGAGACAGCTAAAAGGTAATTGCAGCAAATGTTATGCATTACTGAACAATGGGAAGAGGATCCCTTCCAGTCCAGCTTTCGGGTGAGACCCCCATCCTGGTCGACACCTGGTCCACAATCTTGTGAGAGACCCTAGAGCAGAAGATCCAGAAAAGCCCTAAGTTGTTTTCTGACCCATCGAAATTGTCACATATGAATATGTGTCATTTGATTTCCTCATCTCACAATAATTTGTTTCACAGTAATAGATAACTAATGCAAGCTATGAATTTGGGCTATCAAAGGTTTCTAGTGTTTAGAAGAGGAAACTGTTGCACAAGTTATATGTTAGAGAGCAATAAAGGTCAAAACAAAACAAAACCCTAAATGTTACACATTTGGAAACCTTTAGAATTACTCAGACCTGAAGTTCTAAGTCTCTAACTTTCAGAATCCATGAGTTAAGACTTGCCTACTCCTATTCTGACTTCTACTTTTTGTTTACATTTGCTCTGAGAACTTTTTTTGTGCTAGACACACATCTTAGCACACGTGTATCTACTCAGTTAAATTTTATAGCTACCTTGTATGTCCCTTTATTGTCCCGTGTTACAGGTAATGAATTATAACTGGGAAAAATTATCGAGTGGTAGAGTCACACAACGTGATCCCAAGATTTACGTTCTTAGAGATAATATGTCTGTGGGATGACTTAGGATTCAAAGAGTATAGACAGAGACATTTCTCTGCCTTGAGGATGGTGAGCTCCATGGTTTTGTGGCCACAAGAATGGTTCACTACTATTATAGACACAAATATCTAGCAGTTTGTCTGAATCTGACCCTAAAATACCCAAAGATATTAAGATAACTTTGGTCACTTAGAAAAATCAGTTTGGTTATTGCATCATTATATAACACTACCAACGACAAAATTCAATTTAAAATATTTGAATTAGCTGGGTTCGGTGGCTCAGCCTGTAATCCCGTGCTTTGGGAGGCTGAGGTGAGTGGATTGCCTGAGCCCGCGGGTTCGAGACCCGCCTGGGCAACTGGGCGAGACCTCATCTCTACAATAAATCAAAAAATTAGCCGGGCGTGGTAACACGCACCTGTAGTTCCAGCTACTTGGAAGACTGAGGCAGAAGGATTGCCGGAGCCCAGCAGGTCAAGGCTGCGGTAGCCGGGAGCAGCCACTACACTACAGTCTGGGCGACAGAGTGAGACCCCAACTCAAAAAAAAAAAAATTTTGAGTTTGGGAGGAGTCGGTTTAGGTTGAAATTTATAGAGACATGCAGAAAAATCTCTGAATAGAATTTATGCTGCTTAAAAAATAAAATCACATGTTTTTCAAAGGTGTGTATCTGGTACCAAAATACATTCTCAATTGATTTTATGGTTTGAGATGGCAAAAATTCAGAGGGATAGGTTATAAGTTAGCTGAATCACGGATGCATATTTGTAGCATAACTTTTATCCTAATGACAAATGTACCATAACATTAATAAATGTTTTAGAAATCATGGGGAACTTATATCGTCAATGAACCACATAAATAGTTACTATACCTCTGGTGGAGTATGAAATCCTATATTTCACCATGAACAAGCTACTGAAATGTGCTGTGGACTTTAAAAGCTTCTCGTCGAATAGACTGCAGTGTCCATTTATCTATTCATTTCAAAAGAAGTATTGGGAAACTGGTATTTATAATACAGGTTTGTAGAAGATGTGTTTGTACGGGATCAGATCACCCAGAAGCAATCAGCCCTGTGTTGTGGGTATGTTTGCATTTGGTAAATTGAGTTATAACCGTATGTCCAAAGACTAAAATGCAAGCCATTTCACAGTGAATCATGGCTCATGAAACCATTGGATATGGAAAAATGAGAAAGCTACAGGAGTCAAAGATGACTGGTCCCTAGTTGGGGAGGATATGGTGATAACATACATACATAAAATAGGGAAAAGGGTGATGGAGTTGGTGGCATGAAACTGAGATCCCATAAAGATTATATCTGCATGTAAAGGTTAAAAAAAAATGCAGAAAGTACACTTGATTATTTTTAACCTTAGTTCCAGGCACAAGGGAAAAAAAAAAAACTCCCCTGAAAATTCAAAATCACAAATTATCCCTCATGTGGACTTGAGAGGTAAATTCATGTTAAACTGTGTATTCCAAAAATCTTCAAGAAGAGTGTTTAACTTACAATGGTCTTAGACTGTTATTATTCTCAAGTGTTTTCAGAGGTAATGGCAAACCTTTTTGAAAACAAAAATGTTACCTCAACCTAGGTTTCCAAGAATTCTCACAGTTGAAGTGGAAAGACACTGGGATTCACAGTGAAAAGATTACAAAATACCCAAGGCAGCAAGGTGTTATGAGTGAGAACTGGCTCAGAAAACAGGTCAGACCCACGGAGACTTCAGATTTTGAAGGTATCTGGCATAGAACATAAAATCAGCATATTTACTACATTTTTAGGACAACTATGAGAATATAAACAACACTTAAGAAATCAACAGGTTTTTTAAAACAATGAAAAATAATATCTGGAAATGAAAACTATAATTGAAAGTTTGCAACTGGGTGGATTAGACATAAATCAAGAGAGTTAGACCCCAAAAGTATCAGACTGAATCCCAGAAAGAAAAGTATATGGAACTTGAAACATATAATAAAAATTATATAGAAAATAGAGGTAAACATTCTAATAGACACATACATATATAATTTATATATATTAGATATGCACATATATATCTAATATATATAATATATATGTGTGTATATATATATATACATAAATTAACAAGAAAAAAATGGGAAAAGAGACACTATTAAAATAAAATAATATTTGGGAGTTTTATAGTCATAAGACAGTAAACCTCAGATCCAGGAAGCATGGAAAATGCAAATAAAAATAAGTCTACACCTAGATAATTAAAATTAAAAATATTAATGGAGAAAAGACAGATAACCTAAAAAGAAATTAGTGTGATAGTTGACTAATTGCCAACATCAACAGAAGTCAGACTACAGTAATAATTTAATCTCCTAAAAGAAAATAGCCGTCAACTTAAAATTCAAAATTCAAATTAAAAATTAAGTTTTAAATTTTTTGATATCCCAAACCCAACATTGTTTATCAGCAATATACTTTTACTAATGGAAATTCCAAAATACAAATCTCAGAAAGAAAGAAAATGATTTTAGAATGTACTTTTAGGCACTAAAAAAAAAAAAATGGTTAAAAAAAGATTTTAATTTCTCTACATGAATAAACATAAATGAATATGCATTCTAAATAACAATAATATATGATGTCTAGACTGAGAAGTTGGAAAAAAGCAAGCAAAACGTGGGTTGGAGAGGAAGACCCAAACCTAAGTGGTAAATTTCTCAATTAAACTGGGGGAAAGAACAAGAAGTCTGCAGGCAATGAGGACCTGTGTAAATCAGCAGACATGTCAAGACCCAGGAGCTGATCAAGGACTCAGTCTTTGGGATTATAGCTTTAGGTGAGAGGAAGCAATCTCTAATGGCTGACTTGACAATAAGGAAATGTAAATTCCTTGTAAAGCAACATAAACATCCAAGTCAAAGTGCCTTCACAATTGGAAGTACGTATGGTCTTTTTTGCATTTTAGAAAGGCAAGGAGTTTCACAAATGAAGAAAATTCTCTACACAGTGAGGAAGAAAACAAGTTCTTTACATCCTGGGGCCAACCCTGCTCCCTCTCCTCTCCCTTCTCATTAACATATCACTTTCACTCCTTCCTTTGCCCTGGTTTCATTAAAGGTAAAAGAAGCTTTAAGCCTCATGTCACAAGGCAAGTTTGTATGTTTGAATGTATTTATTTAAAGATGTCAAAAGGGAGAAGAATATTATTACTCAGCTTAATTTCGCTTTGAAAGGAAAACTCAAGCATCAGATGCTAATGTGTTCAGTTTCCTAAACAAGTCCCCTTTGAACAGTAAAAGCATTTCTTTGTCAAAATCTTCCTCTATTTTTTTTCTCCCCATCAAAGGAATAGAAGAGTGCTGGCTTTCTTTTGATTTTTATTTCACATTATGTCAGTTTGTTATATAAGCTTTTGGGGGATAATTTGATTGTCCCAAATATGTTCAAATATAAAAGAAGCATGTAATTAATTTATTTTCTGGAAAGGTGAGGCCTGCAATGTGTATTTATAATAAAGCAGGAGACCAAGAATGATAGACAATGATAGACAAAGAGCGTGTAAAACAGTTATTTGGACTTAGGTGATTCTTATTTACTCCGATCTTTACTAGAAAAAAAAAAATTCCCATTTCTTTCCCTCCTCTGTATCATTTTCTATTTCATCTAACATTCTTACTCATTCTGCTTTGTAACTGTGTGTACTCCTCAAGATACCATCCTTGATTATTTCTTTCTCTCCCGTCTTCTTCCCTCAGTGAGCTTCTCTCACGGTTTAAACTGTCCTCTCAATAATTGTGTGATGCCCAACGTGAGTTATAGGATCTTGTGGAAATTCTGAAAGAGTATAATTTGACACACAAACTGAATGTAAACTCAAGCAGTTGTCCTGGATTGCTTTTTTTGTGGACATCTGAGACAGGTTACATTATAATTTATCAAGTTAGACTATAGAATTATGAAAAGCAACAAACATATACTTTCTTTTAGACTAAAGCAATATGCCAAGGTATTAGATATTATTTCTGCTTATTTTATATATTTACTTAATCTTTTCACAAATAATATAAGCATCTAACCTCAGGTGTACTCTTCCAGCCATGATCTTTTTCCTCCTGCTCCTCCATGACTCTCGTCATTAGCTGAATTGCTTTGGATAATAATGCTAAATTTCAAGCCCAGGATGCTAAAAGGAATACATTACCCCTTAAGAAGCCCTGGGCGTCATAGCTCTCTCATTCTTTTATGGAACAAAGATATTGATTAAATGAACCTCAGAACAGCTTCAAGAAAAATCATTTTTAGCTTGGCCGTTTTCTAATTAGTGTTAAGAGTCCTGTTGTGAGAATACCTGTAAGTTTTACCTTTTGTTTTAGGTTTGTCTTGAAACTTTTATAATGCATTAGCAACTTAAATCAATGTCAAATTTACTTATTTTCAGAAAGTTAAGAAAAATGCATCTAATGGTAAATAAAATATAAGGTGGTTATTTTATTGCAGAAAATCTGGATAATTAAACAAGATTCTAGAATACTCTTTTGAGCAGAGAATGAGTCTTCCCTAAAACACTTAAATCTCATTCAATTTTATAACACATATGAATAAATAAGTTATATAATTTTATTTTCTGAAAGTATGACCAATGATCAATTACAATATTTTTGATGCTAGCCTTGTCACTTTTGTGGCTATGTTCTTCTCAATTACCATTATAATTATCACTGCATAATTTATAAACAATATTTTAAGAAACTAATTTACTATGTAACTGTTTGTTGTGTCACTGACTCAAAATAGCTTCACAGTCTAAAGTGCTTCACAATATAATGCAAAATAAGTCTTCTGGATTTTTTTTGTCCCCTTAAGTTTGATAAAACATTTTCCATGTTGATTGAGATGGCCAGGTGATTAAAAGCATCTAGGCAAAAATAGGATGTACACAGTGATACAGTGGATAAAAATAACCCAGGGATTCAGGAAGCTGACAATAGTAGGAAAAGTTAAGGAAATGATATACTAAATTGAATTAATTACTGATAGTTTAGTAACCTTATTGAATTCTTTAGTAATCATGACAGTTATTGAAACCATAGTTGCATACTTTCATCAATAAAACAGAGTTAATCATGTATTACATTTTTAGTTATCTTGTATTTTCACCCCAATTTTCACTTTGTCTTTCTTACATTTGATATGTAAGCTCATCTGATACACAAATAATATGTGTTAATAGCATAGCAGATTCATTAGTATATACACATAGTTTAATGACTTTTAAAACTTCTGAAGGGATAACTTTGTTTTCATTCGTTTGCTTCTTGTTTGTATTTAATTGTATCTCATACTAACATTTGCAAAATTGCTCCTCTTAATAAGTAATTAAGAATAAAATATTAAAATATATTAGAACGACTAGATTTTAAACTACATGATGCAAAATTAAAATTATTTTTATGATTATGAAAAGAAACTTATATGTACAACAGAGGCGCCAGTGTATACTCATATATGACTTTCGTAACCATTAAATAGATACAAGGTTAAATATATGCTCACTACAATTTGAATTAGAAATAAACTCTTGACAAGTCTTAAAAAATAATTTTATCCTCATTAGTATTATTTACTATTTTTATCTAATAACAAAATTCCTATATAAAATACTTTTGTTATCATTCAAATACAAAAAGCATGCTTCTATTAAAATAATTAAAATCTGAAGTAAAATTATTTAAATTGCTATGATATATTAAATTTTAAAATTTAAAATATATATATTCAGACTCTGATAAAAAAGTATAAAAAATATGTGTTGTCAGTTTTTAGTGTACAGAGTATAAAATAATTCTGTTAGGTTTGTTAATATTTTCAAAAACAGACTACACACACACACACATAAGGAAGAAGCAAAATAAAGATATAGATTATTTGTTTAAATGACTTTCAACATATCATAAAGTGTGAGCAATGCAATGAAAAAAAATTCTAAAAATAAAATCATAGACATCTTATTGTTACTTTCTTTTAGTTAAAATATATTTATATAAGGAAGAAAGAAAAATGGAAACACATTTCTAGAAACGAAGGAAAGAAGGCAGGAAGGCAGGAAGGAAGGAAGGCAGGAAGGGAGGGAGTGAGGGAGGAGAAACAAAATTTTAGAACATTAATTTCTAAAATATTAAGACCAATAAAAAATATTGAACCAAAAAACTTTTTCCAAATCTATATTAGTTACTCTTAAGGAACACAAATGAATAATAAATGAATCAATCAATACTTAAGAACAAAATAGTATGCTCTTCTTTTTTTGGTGACTCACATTTAATTTCGATTTTATTGATAGCTGCACTGTAACAACAGAAAAATGAAAGTCATATATCCTGCTCTCTAAGCGTATTTTCTGTAATATGTACACGTAAATGCCAACATGACACTTTTTAAATGAGTCTGATTTCTATTTCCATACAGTGGAAATTATGACTCCTACTTAGCTATACTTTTCCTTTTTACACTTTCAACGTAAGTTCAAAAATAAGTAATTTACCTGTTAAATGTCTTAGAAACTTTTTTTTAAAGGCTTATTATTATTATTTTGTATTTAACCTTGCTTTCTTATGTCTACATGTCTATTTGGGCTTTTATATCAGTAGCTCGGTATTGCATGATCATGTCATAAAACACGTTTGCTTTAAATTAGAGGAGCTTTTCTTTAGGGCATTGTAGGGACTAGTTTGTCGTGAACTCAGTCAGAAATACACTCTTCATTAGGCCAATCATTCCTATATCAAGCTGGGGATTTTCCTGTGTAAGTTCATGAACATGCCACTATAAAATTAACCAGTTAATTAATATCATGTCATCAACTCCAGTGTGTTACCTTTAGCAATGTATCAGGAACCTCTGGAAGTCGATAAAGGCTATTACAGTTTTCCAGTTGTCCCATGACCTTCTTTTATATTAGATAACACCACTGCTGTCCACAGGGACTACAGAGCACCTTATCATCTGCCCAGTACTTGAGAATGACAGTGTACCCCGTCAGTCTGCTCAGCTTGTCCCTCAGCTTTGCCACAGGCTGCTGACCTCCTTGATTCAGGCACCCCTTCCCCTTGTAAAGGTCTTTGCTCCCTCACCTCCTAAGTTTTGCTAAATGAATTCTTGCCATAAGGACCCAGAAAAAAGTAATTCAACAGAGAAATTCCCATTTTATGAATTCAGAAACTGAAGGATAGTCATACATGTCGTCTGATTCCAGGCCTAAGTCATTAAACAGTCTCTCATGCTCATTTATTAACCTATTGACTCAATTATTCATCAATATGTTTACTTAAGAAGTAATGCCTGAGCTCATTTTTGGGTGCCTATAATTGAACTTAACTCATTTACGCTTTCTTTAACTCTAAAGACCAGCACATTCAACGATTTTAAAGCATCCTAATACAAGCAACCCATAAGAAATAACCTATTTTCAATGTGATACTGTGCAGAACCCAGTGCATTACAACATCTATTCAAGATGGGGCCAAAGACGGAAATTTCATTTGATCATTACCAAAGAAATGTATGTGTTAGCATCTCAGAGAGGGCTTTTGTAAATTATTTTATGTGCATCTTTTTGCTCGAAAACATGAAGAGATCTGTAGTCTTAATATCCAAATATTTGAATTTTTGAAAATAATATTTATAAGAAAAGAGTTACATAACGTTTTCTAGCCAATACCCTCAAATACTAGTTATAATACCTCCATAAAATATTGCTGGACTAAAATAATCATTTCACTCTTTGGTGTTCTGGAAAAAAATGCTGTCACTTGGCCAAATCACCGTTATTATTAAAAACAAAGTAGAAAAAGGAAAATAAATTTTAAAATGTGTTTTTCTTTTAGTTCTTAAGTATTCAGGATTATGTTCCTGTAACATCAATTTTAGTGTTATAATTTGTCAAATACAATTATCTTACTTTATAAAAATAATTTAATGAAAAATTATTATTTTTGTGACTAAAAATGATGTCCCATAGAATGACTCTTGCTTGAATCTTTGCACCTTAAGATTAGACAGCATTTAAAAATTATGAAATCCAAGCAACTGGATTTGTATGTCTGACCAATTTTTATGGCATGAACACTCTTATAATGTACCACTCTTACTAATAACAACATAGTCCACCATTTAAAAGTGTTGAGACAGAAGAGTAGTTGAAATTTATTGATTTAGTTACAAGTGGTTCTCTAGGCAATTAAATAAATAAACTCTAGCTTGCTTTGATTTAGCTTTTATATGAGTTGAATATGAAATTCTCAAGTTCAATATGACTTTATTTTTAAATATACATATTACCTTTACTGAATTCTGCATTTTAAAACAAACTGTAACTAATCTACACTCTTTTTTTTTAAATTTTTTTGAGTCGTAGTCTCACTCTGTCACCCAGACTGGAGTGCAGTGGCCGCTCCAGCCACCGCAGCCTCGACCTGCTGGGCTCCGGCGATCCTTCCGCCTCAGCCTTCCAAGTAGCTGGAACTACAGGCGTGCGCTACCAGGCCCAGCTAATTTTTGATTTATTGTAGAGATGAGGTTTTGCCAAGTTGCCCAGGTGGGTCTCGAACTCGCGGGCTCAGGCAATCCACTCACCTCAGCCTCCCAAAGCGTGGGATTACAGGCTGAGCCACCGAGCCCGGCTTCTACACTCTTAATGTAACAAAGTCACATGAACAAGCAAACCATCCAACAAGTAAACTAATCAAACAAACCCTCAAACAAAAACTCATGACTCCATTATTTAAAAGAAAAGCATGTGTTTAGCAACAGAAATTATTAGATTCATAATTGACTATCATGGAAGATTTTTAACTATAAGACAATAGAATCACAGAATGAGATTATAAATAATTATAAATTTGTTTAAAATAATTACAAAATATGTTTAAAATATACCTTCTCTTGTTGAAATGAAGGTTGTGTGTCCCTTTACAATCTGGAACCGATGTCTCTGAGACAATTTAGCAGAACCATGAGAGTCCAGGGAAGAATTTTACAAAAATGAATACTGATCCAAGCAAAATAATTTGTCCAAGACTTGGATTTCAAAAGAGTTGGTCCTTAAACTTGGAACTTAGGACTGGGAGTCTAGGGCTTTACTTCATTTTTTATCACTGAGTTTTAAGTAGTGGTGCACTTTTAAAACTAGTATTTATCATCTCATTTTCTAGTAGGACACTATCAACAAATAGCAGAGAACCTAAGAACAGTAAGTAAGTGCCTCATCACCTAGAACTTGCTAGTTATAATTTGTTGCAATCATTGTAAGGAAAAAAGTAAACTTACCATACATAATTTGCTTAATAATATTTTTATAACTCAGAATGATGCCTTCCATAGATTTTTAAATATTATTGGAAAGGATCCTAAATATGTAATGCCAGCAGTTATTACCACCATCACTACCAATAACAACAACAAAATAAATACCTCTATGTAGAAAACTTGAAAACAATTTCTTTATACAGTTATTCAGAAAAATAGTGTTATGTTTGTGCATTCAGTTGTAAAAATATGATAAAATCTTTATGTTTACTACAATTATATCAAGTTATAGTAGTTTCAGTTTGCAATATTAGATGTGATAAAATAAATAAGATTCTTTACAGAATCTCACTTAGCATAAATCTTCAGTCTACAAATACTGAACACATGAGTGATCGCAGCATAATGCACACAAGCTAGTCTACTGAAATGTGACAAAAACTTACACAAATAGCATTTTATTAATAGATGACATGAGGATGTTCTAATATGTTTTTCATCAGGAACCTGCTTAGCTGCAAACGATCTTCATTCAAACATTTGTCTCTGATTTTTTTTTTGCATGTGTGAAATTATTCATCAAATACAAAATGATACCTCAGAACTATGATTTTTCTGAAATGTTCGAATAAAGCATTTTAGAAATATTCATTTATATAATAATATATTTTAATAACTGCAAAATAATAATAAAGTTTCTAAGAGGTTGATTTTGCTGCTAGGAATTGACTTACGAGTATCAAAACTCCAAAATTAGTCTAATGGAGACTATGTCTATAAATGCACAAAAAACTAATATTACTAGTAAAACTGATTTTAAAATAAAATATATCACCTAAAGTAGCTTTAAGAAAAGAGTTAACTCAAATTCAGTTCCTGACCTTTTATATAGTAGCTTTATGTCTCACTGACTTTTGTTTTCTTTGTGTGTGTGTGTGTGTGTGTGTGTGTGTGTGTGTGTGTGTGTCTGATTCTCACTCTGTCACCCAGGCTGGAGTGCAGTGGTGTTTTCTAAACTTGTTTTTTCAAATATCCCTTTGATCTTCTTTTAAATACTTCATATAATTGAAGGCGAGTGGCAAAAGATGAAGCATAGATTGGACAATAATATGTCCTGACTGCTGTGGAAAGATACGCATTCATTCATTTGTGTGTTCACAAATACTATTGCCAAGCAGTGCTCTCTACAAAAACGGGTGCCTTCTTTCACAGTATGATTTAGTGGAGAAGCAAGTAATCACAAAACAATTAAAGAGCTGATATTTAAATATTGGTAAGTACTAGACAAGAAGAAAAAATAAATAGATGATGCTAATTTAATTAGAAACACCTGAGGAAGGGATAACCCTGGAAAACCCCTCAGAGAAAGAAAATTTTGAGTAAAAATGAGAAGGAAGTGGATAATTAGCCAAGCAGATATTAATGATAGGAACATGTCAGACCAGCAGAACAGCAAGGATGGGCCTTGGTAAGTGGGGGTGAGGGTGGGACTCTGTGATATGTTTAAAAAAAAAAAAACAACCCAGAAACCTGTGTGGCTAAAACAAAGTGAACAAAGAAATGCACAGAAGATGTGAGAAGAATAAGGAGAAGCCACATTATGTAGCATTTTAGACCGTATAGTAGGGATTTGAGGTTTAACTGCGAGCAAGATGGAAGTCATGTGAGATGGCTCTCATCTCATTGTCATTACCCGATGTCTTCTTGCCAATGTCTCATTCTAAAGCCAGTGCCAATTTTATCATACCCATGCTCCCTCATGTGTGAGGTTCTATTTCAGCTCCTTTTTCATTACATAAGTAAATGTGTTTAATTATCTGTGTACCATTAACCACAGCTTGCAGACTTTATAACTGGTAGGAAACAATTCCCCACGTTGATGGTCATTAATGTCATCTTTGTTATTCTTGCCAACAATACTCTTTCAAGTACAATTTAAGGTGATCAAATTTTCTAATAAATTCTGTAGTAATTATTGATATTATGGGTCCATTCACAGAGCAGAGAAAGGACATCTTTTGACTTAAATGTTAGCAAGATCTTTCGACTGTGGTGTTAAGGAGAAATGACAAGGAGCAAGGCTGGAGGCAGAGTTGCCCCAAGGACGTAGTCAAATCAGTTTCCATCTGTTTCTTAAGCCAGAGAATATTGGCTCTTGTGGCTTGAAGTTGTATTCCTATAGATTCTTTAATATATAATTTGTAGTGCTATATATTGTTTTGTTAATTTCAGACATTCAAAAATATTTAAAATATTGTATTTAAAAATTACTCGTGTGCCTATCTGTTAGGTGAAGCAATCATGTCTCATCAATATAGTTATAGTTACCTGATTATTACCTGCCTCAATATAATTCCTTTGTCTTTCTCATCCCAGTGTCATCTCTACCATAAAAACAATGTTTATGATTACTTCAGACTTCATTTCTTTTGTTTGTTTTTTTGAGTCGGGGTTTTACTCTGTCACCCAGGATGGGTGACAATCCTCCCTTCTCAGCAGGCTACAGGCCTGAAACACCACACCTGGCTAGTTTGATTTTTTTTTTTTGTAGAGATGGGGTCTTGCTATGTTTCCCAGGTTGGTCTATGTTTCCCAGGCTGGTCTAGAACTGCTGGGCTCAAACGATCCCTCCACCTTGCCTTCCAAAGTACTGGGAATACCAGCATGACCCATGGATCCCAGTCAAGACTTCACATTCCTTAAGCAAATCTAAGAGCCTGAGCATATTTTTTTTTCATCAGATAATAGTGTGACAGGAAAACAGAAATGCTGTTAGTATGTCAGAGTGAAGGTAGTGCAGTATACTGCTTGCAAAACATTGGAAAGATGGAGAAGTAAAAACAGACAGCAGGTCTTACCTGGAGCGCATAGTACTTTGATGATAAACATTCTGCAACTGCTGATTTTCAAATCAGGAGTCCAGGGAATTACTGTCTCTTGATGCTAATGAGTCTTTCATAGAAACAGAGGCAGGGATACCACACTGATGCCACAGTTACTCAATCTTGGGTACCGCTGTTGAAGAAAAAGACACAATAAAAGGAAAACAGAAACTAGCTTCGAATGAAATCTAGGAAATAAAGTTCTCAGATTTCTTCTCTCTTGTCATACAAAGAAAAGGTTGAAACAGAGTAGGGAAAAATGGACACTTCTAAATATATATATTTTTTGTTTATGTGTCTTTTAAATTACCTGAAATTAATTTCTGTCTTGGTGTAAAATAGAGATCCAATTTTACTTTTTCCAAAATATATGCCCAGTTATTGATAATGGATTAATATTGATTTCATTGATGCATGAAAGATCAGGGTCAACTTTAAAATATCTTATTCTTCCTCATATGTGAGCTTCTATTTCAGGTCTCCTTTCTGTTGCGTAAGTAAATATGCTTAATTACCTTTGTTCTGACAACTGTGGCTTATAGGCCTTGGATCTGATAGGAAAAAGTTCCCCACATTCATCTTCTTTAATATCATCTTAGTTACTTTCGATAACTATGTTTGTTTAAAAACAATGTAAGCTTATCAAGTTTTTAAAATAATAAACCCTACAGAAATTATTGATATGACATTTTTTGTGGAGTAATTTTGGGAGAATTATATCTTTATGTCAGGGAGACTTATTCATAAATGTGGCATCATATTTTTAGTCTCTCTTAAAAGTTTTGTGTGTCCTGACACAAAAGACTTTGCCTTTGTTAAGTTTACTGTTGGGTACTTTTGCTGCTAGCATGTGTTATCTCTCTTTTAATTACTTTTCATAAGTGTCTGTGACTAGCATACTGAGATATAATTGATTTTAGAGTATTTTTCTTATATCTAACTAGTCATTTGTTTTAGTTATTTTTAGATATATGGGTTTAAGCAATAATGATTTACATCTTTTTCTTGCTTCAATTTGGAACAATATGCTCCTATTTCTTAAAATTAAATATGTGGGGGGACCCGAAAAGTCCCAGAATTTATTTATTTAAAAAATTGTGTTATTATTCTTCCATGTTTAAACTTCAGTCACCTTCAAAGTCATCACCATTTGATGTAATACACTTACCAACAAACTTTTTCCATTGCTCAAAAGTTTTTGAACTGGCAGATTTTGATGACTTTTAGTGCTTCTCCCATTTTGTTTCACCTGTTACACATCAAAATGTTTCTCTCTGAGGATGTTTTTCATTGGGGGGAAAGAAGTCTCTCAAGGTGAGATAGGGTACAAGGGTCCATGCCATTTTTAGTCAAAAACTGCTGAACATTCAGCGGGGTGTGAGCGGGTGCGCTTATAAATCACCCATCGTGCAATGGGCAAACGTGTTAAAAGAATCTGAAAAAAAAAATATCACTGAAGCCAAATGTGGCCTCTCACAACAATGTTAGCTGGTACACTGATGTCAGTGGGTTCTTAAAACACTTTACTACTGAGGGAAGTCTGAACTGCAGGGGGCCCACCCCCCAAAAAAATAATTCTGTTTTTTGGGGGTCCCCCCCTTGTGTAATATTTGCATTACATGATGCAAGTTTATTTGTTTAATAATTTAACAAATGAATCTTCTCTGTAGCTGGTATTGTCCTAGATTCTTGGAATGTTATCACTGAACAAAGTGAGCAAAGACACTTGTCTAACCTCACTCTGAGTTAAATGTAGTTTTCACAATTTTCAGTTTTCTGCCATTCTTTTTTCAAAAATAGGTATTCAATTTTATCAAATGTATGAAGCAAGATGCCGAGTTTTAATTTCCTCTGAGACTCAATGTCAATGAAGAATGATATCTTCCCCAGTCAACAATGAGTGACCAGAGTATGCATGCAGGACTTGGAGAGAAGTGGCTGAAATAGACTTTGTAACACTTGTACTTTTTCTAATTTAGATGAATATATTTGAATATGCTGAGAAATTTGCAATTTGGGATTTTTTTTAAAAGAAGCATTGACTATCTGAGAATTTATAACGATTAGATTACTTTTACTTTATTGAGGTGAAGTTACTACTTCCTGGCTATGAAACCCAAAGCTAAATAATTAATAATACTTATTTTAAGTTGGCCGCTTCCGTTGGCACTTTAGCAAGGCAAATATAAATCCTTCTAAGAGAACAGTATTCATAAATCAGGATTTTGAAATTCTCACACAAGGAAATGAGACTCCATGAGTGCATAGTACCAACAGTAATACTCAACAAATTCAGATAGCCAAGTCGTAGAGACTGCAACAATCAGATACAATGTAAAACAACTGCATATGAAATGTTTGATGAATTATTATTGGTATCTCCCCAGATCCTCTTTTCTATCTTCTGTCAGTTTCCTAGTATGGTCAAAGCAGAAAGATTATTAAAAATACCAGGAATAGAAAAAGAAAGAGCTTACACAAATGAAATAAAATTATGCAACTTTAGAATTAAACAGATGGGGTAAAGAGCAGGCTAGGCACCGCTTCACAGAGAGGTAGTGATGAGGGAATTACCAGAACACAGGGAAATAGATGGTGAGATTACAAAGATGAAAGGGTGATGAAAAGACATTGGATTTGGATTGGGACTGCTGAGATGATGTGTGGGTTAGAATGTATCTCTCCAGAGGAGACTTGCATCAGCTTCTACCAGAGAGCTCCCGGGAGCCAGCTATCAACTTGGGATCATGTTATCTTAATTTCTCAACTTCAGCATTTCCTGGACAGTAATATAAATAACACAGCTCCAAACCCTAAACCTGTGTGAGAGAATTTTAATCACCATAAATTTTCTGTGGTTTTCTCCCTTCTTGCATCATAGATTGATACAGATAAAAATTTTCCTTATAATGGAAATCCTATTTCTTTCCTACTGCTCCTTTTCCCCCAAGGGTTATTCTGGTAGCCGATAGGTTATCTTGATGTAGTTTCACTTACATGGAAACGTTTGAGAAGTTCAAGACTGAGTTATATTTACAAGTTGCATAAAGATGAATTCCATTAGACTAATATGTTCTTAATCTGGATGTCCTGAGGCCTCCCAGATGAAAGTGAGAAAGAAAGAAAGACACAGAGAGAGAGAAAGAGAGGAAGAAAAAGGAAGGGAATGAGGGAAGAAGGGAAGGAGGGAAGGAGGGATGAATTTTTGAAGGAAAAATAACTAGGCCCAATCTCAATTCTGCCACTTGCCAGAGCAAACTATTTAATCTAATCTTTCTAAGTTTTGGTCTCCTTATTTGTAAAAGGGAAATTAAGCCTACTTATTAAGAATGTTGCAAGGATAATGGTTGTAGCCATGCATAGCACAGTAGCCAGTCCAAACATTTCTCCATCTTCTCTCCAATTTCTCAGTTAGCCCA
>CAUYQG010248204.1:0-17558 GCA_963574415.1 Tarsius wallacei
TGGGTATCTATCTGAGGATGGGGAGACACCTCTTATCAACAAGGGTACCTGAACGAAATATTTTTGTATGCCTAACCCCTAACTGTACCCCACAATAACATAATAAAATAAAATAAAATAAAAAAATAAAAAAATAAAAAAAAAAAAAAATTTACAATAGTCTACTTTTATACTATACTTTATAAAGCACTTTCATATGGAGCTTATTATCTGTCCTGACAACAACTCTATGTCTTGGTTATTATTGCTGTCTTCAGAATGTAGATGAAAAAAAAATTGAGATCAGGCAGGTTAATGAACTCATTGAAAGTATTTAACCAAATAATAGAAGACTTAGGTCTCATAACTAAATATATAACCACAATTTTTTTCTTTCTACTATATTATATTTTCATCATTAATTTTTAAAATTTCCTATACAGTTTTCCTAAATGCAAAATAAACAAACTGACTTCTACTTATGGGTTAAGAAATATTGGAAATAAAAGACCTTCGTAATAATTCTCTCAGTTTCATAAGGAAAATTTTTAGTTTGCTTGGATAAGTTGCTGTATCATATTCTATGTGAAGATTTATGTTTATAGGTAGGAAAAAGAAAAAGTACTGCTCTGTGGTACAATATAGGATCTTCTCTTCCTTGTTTGCTTTATTGGCTATAAACAGTAGTCTGTTGGAAACTTCATTATTGCATACAAAGACTTGGGCCTTAGTTTCTAATTGAATATATGTCATGTGGTTTTACCTGTGTCTGCAAAAAAATAAAAATATCTTTTTCCATGATTACAGTTCTATAAAATACATTTAATTTTTTAAAAGCCTTATAAATGAGATTTTGAAGCTATCATTTTTAGTTCATTTTTTCCATTGAATTCAGTATCTACTTAAAGTATCCCCAATGGTTGAGAAATCTTAAATTACAGGTAACTAATATTTGACTTGGATAAATTAATCATTTTCGTGAACATGAAATTGCTTCTCAATTGCATATAGGCAGTCATGGTTTTGAAGCAGAATGTTTAAGTACGTGGCAATGAACCATTAACCCACTTACTTGTCTTTCCCATGGGACTTTTCCAGTCTCTAGCATGAAACATCTCATGTGCTAGGTAGTGTCATAGATGCGGAATGTGCTGTGGTGGGCTCAGTAGACACAGTCCCTGCCAAAGGGAGCTAATAGTCTAAATAACCATTGACTCAGGGAACAAATAAACGTAAAATGACATAGCAGGTATGAAAGAAGAAATAAACAGGGTGCAATGAAAGAAAATAAAAGAGAAGACCTACTTTAGATTGTTGGGACATGGAGGGGCTAATGCAGGGAAGTGGCATTTAAGTAAGATGAGGAGGAATTAAGTAGGTAAATAATTGGAGCAAGAATTCTCATGCTTTCACGTGTCATGCTTAGATGTAGTCACAGCATATATGCTTAAGCCAGGGTATTTTTAAACACTTGAAAGGACGCACTGTGTTAAGGCAGAGAGAGAGAAGGGCAGAGAGCTATGTCATGAGATTGGGAAAATAGAGACTGTAAGGGGTTGGTAGGTTGCCTGCTGTGTTAATTTTCTATGGCTGCTGTAACAACTGACCATGAACTTGGCAGCTTAAGACAGGAGAAATTTATTCTTTCACAGTTCTGACGCTAGAAATATTAAATGAGTGTGTAGATTGGGCCATACTTTCTCCCAAAGCACAGGGGAGAATCTTTTTTTGTCTCTCTTAGCTTCTTGGGGGCTGCTGGCATCTCTGGGCTTATGATTTCATCTCTCTCTGCTCTGTCTTTGCATTTTCCTCTCTGCCATGCATCTAAGCTCCTGCCTCTTTCTTATAAGAATATTTGTGAAGGCATTTAATGAATACTATACAATTCAAGATTATCTTTTCATCTCAAGATCTTAATCACCTCTGTAAAGACCCTTTCTTTAATAAAGAAGTATCAATCAAAGGTTCTGGGACTTGATGTAGATATCTTTTGGAGGCCTTTTTTTGCCCCCCCCTTTTTTGGTAAGTTTTTTTTTTTTCCATATGTTTTTTGTTTTTTTTTTCCTACACCTATCCAGTACTAATTTTCCCTCTTAACCCTTGGTTTTATTAAAATTTCGTTTCCTTATTTTACATAGGCCACGCACTTATCCCCATAGCTCCTTCGTCTGAGGATAACCTGAATCTCATCTCCCTTGCCAGGCGTAGAAATATGGTACATTTCAGTCCACCGAGGCACCAAGAGAGGCTTCCCCTAGGCTTCTTGAGAAAGTTGATTGTCATTCACTGGGAGGTTGAGATACAGTTCTTTATCTCTTCCTCTTGTTACTATCTTGTGAAGATGTAAAGCTAGATGTCTTTCAGTTATCTTGCTGCTAGCTAAAGGGTTAAGCAGTTACATCAAGGAGGATAAAGCCCAGAGAATCACAATAAATCCAAGCCAAAGCCAGGTTAAGTCAACCCTGAAGCCTACTCAATTTCTGGATTTCTAATCACATGCGTCAGTGCATTTTTGTCAGCATTTAAGGTGGTTTGAATTGGGTTTTCTGCAAATTGTAGCACAAAACGTCTTAACTGGCTAGTCCATGGCAGGGGGTTTGGGTTTTATTTGATATCAAATGAGAAATCATTGTCTTGGATTTTAATATCTCACTTTGGATAGTGGCGGAATATTGAGTAGCAAGGGTTGAGAGGCAGAAGTAGAGAAACGATTTATACTATGCAGTAGTTCACGTGAGAGCGGATAGTGGCTTGCCTGGATGATACAAGCAGAAATTGAGATAGGTATACATATCTTAAATATATTCTGGGGGAAAACCATATACTGGAAGCTTTTTCATTAAAGTTGGTAGATTGAGGACAAATCTTTAATCCAGCACCTATTCTGATTAAAATAACAGTAAAGGATTTTTTTTTTAAAGGCATAAGCATATGGGCAAAATGGGCGACTAGACAACAGTGCAGACCCAGGAAAGTAGAATTGTGAAGAAGAATTTGAGAAATCTGTTACCCGACGTAATTTACGCAGCAAACTCTGCCAAAGACTCAAAAATTAGCTCTAGTAATGAGCTCTGTAAGAGAGAATGAGCTCTGTAAGAGGCCGGGTGCTAGAATATGAAATGAGGAGGATTGGTTGGATGTGTGCTTTGGAAGCACTTAGAGCCCTGGCGCCTCTTCTGCCTCACACGATAGGGGAATTTTTCTCCCACCACTGGAGAAAGACTGGAGATTTATTCTCTAGAAACAAAAAATAAAATAAAATTGACCATTCTAAGAGGAAAGATGTGACATCTATTTTTATATCAAAGTCCCCTAAAGGAGGAAACAGAAAAGTCAGACCACCCTGGTGTAAAACTTGCAGTGTGCTTGTCCCACCCACAAACCAATATAATCAAAAACCAAGAGCAGCATATTTCTGAGGAAATGTTCTGTTAATGAAAATTAGATTCTGAAAACAACATGGGGGAACCAGAAAGTAGGCAGAGATGCAGAACTTAAATTAAAATACATATGTGTTTGTGTGAGTGTATTTTAACCGTTTCAGAAAGGTCAGAGCATTTTTGTTTGTTTTTATTGTCATTTTTCTTAAAGCAGGATTTATTGCGAGGACCGAAAACCTCCCACGGTAGGAGGAGACCCAAGGGGGTTGCCCCAGAGCATGTTTTACAATCATAAAAAATTTCAGGGCATTAAAAATCTTTGAAATTAAAAACATGATAATGGAAACACACAAAGTTCAGGCTAGGTAAGGAAATCTCCCATAAAGCAGAGGGTAAAATGTAGAAAGTATGGGAGCAAAAGAGCTAAAATTAGAGATCTTGGTGCAGAGTACATTTCAATCATAGGATTTCCAGAAAGAGGAAACAGAAGAAAAAGGAGGATATCAGTGAAGACATAATTTTTAAAATGTTCTAAAAATGCGAATTCTGCACTTCTAGATTGAAATCCCACCAAGTGCCCAGTACTTGGGTTAAAATATACTCACACTAAGGTCATCACTATGAAATTTCAGAAAACTGGGGCAAAGAAAAGACACTATATTTTTTCCCGAGAAAAGAGGAAAAAAATATTACAGTTCTCTAGAAAAACATCAGAAATACAAATACTGCATATTTTTCAAAGCTAAAGTGGATGAATTATAGACAATGGAACCTTCCCAAATATTTTTTAAGAAATTAATTTCCAATCCAGTTTTGTACCTGGTCAAACTCTAAAGTATGAGAGTAATTTGATTACGTCATCAGACCTAGTATGTCTCAAAATATACTTCCCACATATACTTTCTCAGGGTGCTGCTGGATGATAATCCATAATTAAATGAGCTAGTAAGCCGAAAGAAGAAAGTGTGAGATGCAGGAAACTGAAAAAAGGAAAAAAACATATGAGAGAGAATGAGGCTGAAAGGAGGTTTCAGGCTAACAGCTATGCACTAGACAGAAAGAACCACCATTCTAGATTGGAATAAAACAGATGATTCCAGGAATTAAGAAAATGAATTGATAAAACGCATAGTATATATGCACATCTTGGCTGAAAATTAAGACAGTTGGTTAAGTATTTTTATTGAGTGAATTTTTACTAAGTGCATAAAAAGCCAATGACTACAACAAGATAATTATTCGTAACAGAAAAAGTATTCAGAAATGGTATTTTACATGGCTCGGCTATGTGTAACATTTATGCAGTGACAATAATCTAACCTTGAGTAGTGATCCAGACAGAATTGTGGATGAAAAATGTGTGTGTATGTGTGTGTGGGGGGCGGGCAGGGTGGGGGTCAGGGGGAGGTAAGGAGGGGGAGACAGGAAATGTGTACAGATCAAGGAAAGTCAGATAATAAGAGTCCGTAGTAGAAAACCAATATTTTTTAAATGGTGTGTTATTTAGAATCATGCAAGTACATAGCAAAAGAATCTGCGGGAAGAATTTCAAATGGGAGTGGTGGGGGCAAGTGCTATCTAAGAGATGAATGTTACAAAACTATCTTACAGTATATGTCTGAACAACTCAGTAGAAAACAAAAAATAGGTATCAGGGAAGAATCAACATGATTTGATATGGGAGCGAGGGAGAAGGCATCACAGCATTCCTAGTTTTCGGTCCTTAACAGCTGGGTGTGTAAAGGAACCATTTACAGATGCCAGGAGACCTGGAGGAGGACCAGGTTGAAGAAAGGAAGGGGAGCCCGAGTTCCCTTTAAGGTGTGTTGAGTCTTATGATGATTGTAAGATGACTGTAAGACATAGATGCACAGCAAGGCAGTGTTGTTATCAATGTGGAGATCAAAGGAGAGAATTGACCCGGGGATGGATTTTAGTCTTTGTCAGTATATAGAAGTTGGTTGTAAAGCTGTGGGAAAATAAACCACAAAGAGGATGTCCTAGTACTGAGCCTGAAGAGTGTTTTTAGTGCTCAGGTACAGACAAGGAAGCCTGCAAACAAGTTAAAGAATTAGAGGACTGAGTGGTAGGAGAAAAATTAAGGAGCCAATATTTGGCCATGTAAACTAACGGAAGAGAGTATTTTAAAAAGGGAGAGTGGGCAGCCTTTTAGTATGTTTCTCAGAGGTTTAATCAGGTAAGAACTGAAAGGTACCCTAAGTCCTAAGCTTTTCATATTATTAATATATAACTTTTATGCTAGATAATTGAGTACTTTTGCCATAAATTTGCTGGTAATATTGGAGTCCTAATGTGCTGGTGGCTGTACTATTAATTGCATACAAGTTTAATTTTAAGAGTTAACACTAAGGAAGCATAGTATAGTTAATCCAAAATGATAATTTAAAGTTATGTATTCTCCTAAAATATTTTGTTGTCATATTTTGTTAAATATAATTTTTGGTGGACTTACTTAAGACACATGAGCATCTTGGTTGCTCCTTTTGTTACTAGTGTGTGGAAAGATGTTATGGCATTTTTACCACAGGCATTTTTATTTATTTATTTCCTTATTTGCTTATTTATTTATTTTAAGAGATGGGATCTTGCTGTGTCACCCAGGCTGGAGTGTAGTGGCGTGATCATAGCTCACTACAGCCTCAAACTCTTGGGCTCAAGCGAACCCTCCACTTCAGCCTCCCAAATAACTGGGGCTACAGACATGCACTACCATGCTCAGCTAATTTTTTATTTTTACTTTTATAGATACAGAAGATTGCTATGTTGCTCAGGCTGGGTTTGAACTCCTGGCCTCAAGTGTTCCTCCTGCCTTGGCCTCCCAAGGTGCTGGGATTACAGATTTGAGCCAATGTGCCCAGTCACAACAATTTTTGCTGTTGTTGTTGTTAATGATCTTCCCTTGTCCAAGGTTTTAAACTCTCAGTTATCTCTGTCAAAATGCTGTTTGCATTCCTCCTTAGTTCTACACTTAAAAAAAAAAAAAAAACTTTTGGCAACAGATAGCAAAGTAACCTGGCATCAAGATGGCAATAGCTATTCATGTTCATATGGAGATTTTTAAATTTTTATTTTAAAGATGTGGGGAACAATTCAGGATTAGATATTGAAGTGGTCATCGTACAGGTGAAGTTTGGGCCTCCCACTGGTCCTTGCTTTGCCTGGTTTGGGATCAGGTACCCTTACTGATGTTATGTGCCCCCTCCCCCCAACCCCCCGGCATTGACCTGTTACCGCCAATCCCTTTCTTGTAGTATTATGGTAAATGTTAAGGATCCACTTATGAGTGAGAACATGTGGTACTCAGTTCTTTGTTTCTGTGATAGTTCACTGAGTATGATAGACGCTAAATCCATCCAAGTTGCCACGAAGTCCATAATTTTATCCTTCTTAATGGTGGCATAATATTACATTGTATATATGTACCACATTTTTTTTTTTTATCTAGTCCACTTTTGATGGGCAGCATGGTTGGTTCCATGTTTTTGCTATTGTGAATAATGCTGCAATAAACATGCATGTGCAGATATCTTTTTTGTAGAATGGTTTGAGTTCCTCCAGATATATTGCCAAAGTGGGATTGTTGGGTCATGTGGAAGGTCGATTTTTAGATCTTGTAAAAAATTGCCACACTGTTTTCCACAGAGATTAACTCCCGCCAACAGTGTAGACGTGTTCCCTTTTCTCTGCATTCATCATCCAGCATCTGTTGATTTCTGAGTTATTGATGATGGCCATACTGACTGGAGTTAGGTGGTATCTTATTTTTTTCATGTATCTGTTGTCTGCTTGTACATTTTCTTTTGAGAAGTGTCTATTCATATCTTTTGCCCACTTTTTAATCAGGCTGGGTTTTTTTTCTTTCTGCATGTTTGAGTTCCTTGTAGATCTTGGATGTTAGGCCTCTGTCAGACATACAGTTGGCAGATATTTTTTTTCCCATTCTGTGAGCTGTCTCCCCGTTGTTTTGATGGCTTCTTTTGCTTTGCAGAAGCTTTTCAGTTTGTTGAGCTCCCACTTATCTATCTTGCCTCTTATGGCATAGGATTTGGAGCTAGAGTGATAAGACAAGAGAAAGAAACCAGGGGTTTCCAAACAGGAAAATAGCAAGTTAAGTTGTCCCTCTTTGCTGATGAAATGAACCTATACCTTGAAAACCCAAGAGAATCTGTCAAAAACCTCCTTGCACTGATAAAGGACTTTGGCGAGGTCTCAGGTTACAAAAGCAACATGCAAAAGACAATTGTATTTTTATACACCATCCAACTAACAGGCAAAGAAACAAATGAAAAGCACAATCCCATACATAATAGCCACAAAAAAAGGTAATACCGTGGCATCTTCTTAACCAGAGAAGTGAAAGACCTTTACCACAGAAACCACAAAACACACTGCTCAAAGAAATTCAAGGAGACACAAACAAATGGAAAAATACTTCACGCTCATGGATTGGAAGAATCAACATTGTTAAGATGTCCTTTCTACCCAAGGCAATCTACAGATTCAACACAATACCCATTAAAATACCAACTTCATTCTTCTCAGACCCGGAAACAACAATACAGAAATTAACATGGAAACAACCAACCATAAATACCCAAAACAATCCTCAGCTGAAGAAACAAAATAAGAGCTATCATACTCCAGACTTTAAACTTTACTCTAAGGCTACAATCAAAACAGCCTGATATTGGTACAGGAACAGGCATACAGACCAATGGCACGGGATAGAGATTCCAGAAGCAAAACCTCATATGGAAAATTTTTAACAATTAAACATAAAAAAATTAAACACTATTTTTTTTCTGCTGAAAAACCACTTGTGACTGTCTTGAGATGGCACAATAGCTATTTGAAATGCTTGGGAATGTTTTGGAGTCAGAATTTTAGTCGGTAGTCACTTAATAGGGATTTAATATATTGGAAAAGAATAGCTATTCTAGAGAGGTTGCAAAGAATGGTGTCGCCTTCAGGTCAACTGATATATAAGATCAATTTTTGTGTAAAATAAGAGGCCTCCTTTTGAATTTTAGCCATTTTTATGAATATTTCTGTTTGTGAACAGCAGTTTCTCATGAGAAAGAACATCAAGTTGAACAAAATGCTAGGAATTAGTTGTTGCTAATCTGATCTTTTCATTATTTCAAAGTAAAATTAAATAAATCAGAACATTTAAACATGGATACATGCCACATTTAAACCAAGATTTGTGTATGTTTACTAATGTTTAGTTTTGATCATATGTCAGATATTTATTCCCTAGAAGATAACACTGAAACTTTTTATAACAATCTCATCTTAATAATGGAACTGAGAGAAATCAAGTTAAAGTTTATAAAGAAATTTAGTGTAGAATTCTTCTTCAGATTATTTCTACTGACTGACATGAAATTAGCAGGTCCTTAGCCTTTTTTTTTTTTTTTTTAATAGCAATGCATGAGTTTCAGCAAGACCCACTGAATCTCTGGGTATCTGGGCTTCTAAATGTTTCACAGATGATTCTAATGGTCAGTGTTGATGGGGGCCTACCGTGCTAAAGAGGTAACTTATTTCAAGATACATACACACACCATTTAGTAACTGAAAGGACATATTTTCTTGCCTTTTTTTTTTTCTTGATGTTTTGGTGTGAGCGCAACTGGTTTTTAGTTGCGGGAATGATGTTTGTGTATCTTCTAGTTTAAACTGTTACTGAGTTGACAATGTGAACTGAGTAGCAATCACATAATGGCTGTTTTGGGAAATATTGAGTTGACATAACTTGGAATCAGCAACTGGAAGAGACTTTTTGCTCATGGAAAAATGCTGTTTAAAAACAGGTTAATATATCCCTTTGATACATTTCAAATCTATGGACATGAAGCTTCATTCCTTACAAATTAATTAAATACCAAGGGAATTAATATGGAAGAAATACTGTACTTTCTTAGATGCAAAAGTGTCAATTAAAGCTGGCGGAGAAACAATTCCATCACAGGAGTTGCTAAGAAGCTGTTTTAAAATGTGCAGTCTGGTAAGTAACAGCAAACAACTGGATGCTGAGTATTGTTAAATGTAAATGTCAAGTGAAATTGACTTGTTCTGGGTTGGCTTTTCAGATCACCATATTTACTAGAATAATCTCTTCTTTTATACCTTATAATAAATAGAAAAAAAAAAGATGTAATCGACCACTTGGGTCCAGTTCAGTTGCTATCCTAGGCAACGAGTTATTGCTCTTTCTGTTTCTTCCTTTCACTTTCTAAGGTGCAGTTTGTCCAGTGTTCCCAAGAAATGAGTTGCAAAGAACATAGCATATTCAAGGATCAGGGTTTATTAGAAGTTACCCATACTTGCTACTCTCATCCCACTTACCTTTATGATAGAACTGGCTGGCTCTAAAACTTCTCCAGCAGATGAACATTTGAACTAAGGCAGTATTGAATTCAGGAAATCACTAGGGATTTGGACTAGGAAATGAGAGCTTTTCACTTACTAGGAAGTTACCTACACTCTCTGCGACTATATTTTATTGCTTAAAAATGGATTGGGGGTGTATCCAAGAGATGCTTGTGGAGGCGCTTTGTACATTTGTAACTCTTCATCCAAATACTGTTATTTTATTGTTAAGTGCAGTTCTCTCTAGAGTGAGAAATGATACATAAAGGCCATATTCGTCATTAAAATCCTTAGGGATAACAGGCCTAATTTGTTTTCTAGACGTATATTTTCCATATTTGCAATAGGCCCTTAGGAATGGAGGAAGACATAGCAAGAAGACTAAGAGAGAGATCCTTGAGGGAGGGCAGTAGTATGACACAGACTAGACATTTCTCCTATTTTATTATTCTTCCTTTCACTTCTTCCTGACTTTGCTACATGTTTCTGTAAAGGAGTTACTGAGAATGAAAAAGCAAAAGCAAGATATGTAGGAGATTATATATGCATGTGCCACTGGGCATTAGCTAGCTTATTTTGTGACAATGTGGGCGAAATTACTAGCATTTAATTTTGGAAGAGAGGAGGTGAGTAGAGCTTTCAATTTACTTTTCTTTATAAGGGAGCTTTCAGCCCCAAGGTAAGAATAACCCAGCAAATACAGCTTGGAGGGAATAGATTAGGAAAAAATGGAGAATCAGCAAGATAACAGGAAACCAACAAGAAGCTGGCATTCTCCCTACTATAGTTAGATATAATTAGTCATCAATTTTATTGGTTTGCTAGAGTTCGTAATCCTCACTGGATATTAGAATTATCTAGATAGCTCCTATCAGATTTACAGTATGATAGTCTTGGACAGTAACCGTGGCATATTTAGTTTTGAGTGAATGCCAGAGAAACATCTGAAACACAACCAGTGTTTTATCTTATTTTTGCCTTTAATAGTCTGACTGCATATTCGTGTCTTTTCAGATACTAATATTTCTGTTTAAAAGTAGAAAAAAAAACTTTAAACAGTATGGCATAGAAATTATTTGATTAAACTCTTGTCTTAATGTTTTTAAGCAAATGTTACATGTGGGGGAAAATCCACTAAAGGAAAATATAGTGAACTGAAGAGGTTTTTGTTAGGAATGTTTAAATTAATCAATTTTGAGTGACTGTCATGTTAACAGCTGACTCTGAGTTCATACATGATTACTTAGTTATGAACAAACTCTTATTAAGATAAAATTGTAAACAAAGTAACCTTGAATTTAGAAGTTACAGAGCAATGTGTGTTGAATAAATTATTAATAACTCTCTTTAAAGGAATCCAAGGGAGAAACCTTCTGTCAATAAAAACTCTAACATTGCTACAAGTAAAGGCACTGTATAAGTAATTGCAAGCATTTCCATTTTACAGTAAATAATACAGATGTCATATTTTATTCTTTCTTTACAGCATTTTACTGGAGGTTCTAGGAAATTTAATAAGACAAGATAAAAAGTAATAAAAATTAGAAGGAAAGAAGTAGAACTGTTCATATTTGTCGTTAATATGATTAATGTATGTAATAAATACAAGAAAATCTACAAATGATTAGAAGTAACAGAACTTAGCAAGGTTTTATATGTAAAGGCCTTATTAAAATGTAAAGCTTTTTATGCTGCTATTGACCAGTTAGAAAGCTGGATAGGAAAATGTTCCATTAACAATAGCAACAAAAGTCATACAAGAATAAGCCTAAAAAAAAGTATTTGTGGGGAAAAAAATTAAGAGCATCGACAAAGGAAGTACAATAATTAAATGGACGGCTATACTATGTTGATGAACAGGAACAAAAAATGAGAGCAGTCCTGCCTTCATGGACCTGTGGGAGACACACCCGTCTATGCTGCCCATGCAAACTTGATAACCCTGGCCCACTGAGGTTCTGAAATGATCCTGTGTCACAGCTCCAGCTCTTCTCAGGCATGGTCTGAGAGCAGTTCTGCTCACCTAGGGACCCAGGGGAAAGCATGCGTGTCTATATTTCCAGAGACGTGGACCTTGGTCTAGGCTGTGGACCCTGAAGCAGCCCAATGACTTTGTTCCAGCACCTTTCAGCCTTGTACTTCTTATCAGAAGAACAGCCAGTGATCCACTGAGAGCCCTTCCAAGACCCAAGGCAAGCCACACTCATTTGCACACCTGGGAATAGGTCCACTATTTGCAGACCAAGAATCTGACCCTTATGCTTGTGTCAACCATATTGGCCAGGGTCCTGAAGGCAGTATACAATTCACCTGGGGCCTGACAGTACTGACTCTTGCTTGAGTTCTTGGTAACAGACCCAATAACCTTGGACCCCAGGTTAAAATAATCTCATTTATTTTTTCTGACCACAATGGTATAAAACTAGAAACCAATACCTAAAAGAATCTTGGAAAATTCATGAATATGTTCAAACTGAGTTATACACTCTTGAACAACTTTAGTGGATCAAAGAAGAAATCAAAATGAAATAAAAAATAGGTTGAGATGAACAACAGTGGAAACACATAGCATACCTTATGGAATGCAGTCAAAGCAGTTCTAAGCAGTTCAATAAATGCCTACCTAAAAAATATAAAAGAAATATCTCAACTACCCTAATCTCACACCTCAAGAAACTAGAAAAACAAGAGCTAACTAAGCCTAAAGGCAGCAAAAGGAAGGAAATAACAGTGATTAGAGCAGAAATAAATTAGAGACTAGAAGGATGATAGTCTTAACTACAACTATCCTCTGACTTTCCTATCACCTATACTCTTACTTCTTACTCCTACTTCATGGAATGTGGAGATTCATTATTGCCCCAAAATACATGCTGTTGCCTCTGTTAGAGACAGTCTCCCTATAGGAATCCATGCACTCACACCTACACATGTGCCCTTTCCCTTTGTCCAAAGAATCCTTTTTTTTATTTTAAAGATGGAGAGTACAATTCAGGGTCAGGTATACAAATGTTCATTATGCAGGTACCTTTGTTGATGAGGTGTGTCCCCCCTCCCCTGACAGATTCCCACTACTGCCAATCCCACCTCTCTCCCACATCCCCGCAGTTTCCCACTACTGCCAATCCCCCTTTTTAAATAGTATTATGATAATGGTTCAAGGTCTGCTTATGAGTGAGAACATGTGATACTCAGTTCTTGCTCAAAGAATTCTTATTTACCCCTGATTTAGCTTAGAGTCATACACACACACACACACACACACAAAACAAAGAATAGCCCAAGACCAGATGGCTTCACAGGTGAATTCTGCCAAACACTTAAAGTATAATTAATGCCACTCCTTTTTAATCTCTTCCAAAAATTGAAGAGAAGGAAACATTTCTTTCTCTTTTTTTTTTTTTTTTTTTGAGTCATATTCTCACTCTGTTGTGTTGCCCAGACTGGAGTGCAGTGGCATGCTCACAGCCACTGCACCCTCGACCTGCTGGGCTCAGGTAATCCTTCCACCTGAGCCTTCCAAGTAGCTGGAACTACAGGTGAGCACTACCACGCTTGGCTTATTTTTTTTATTTATTGTAGAGATGAGGTCTAACCAAGTTGCCCAAGTTGCCTTGAACCCCTGAGTTTAGGCAGTCCTCTCACTTTGTTGGGATTACAGGCTTGAACCACCATACCCAGACAAGAAGGGAACATTTCAAAATGCATTTTAAGAGGCCAACATTACCTTGATACTAAAGCTAGACAAGGACAGTACAACAAAAGTTAATTACAGAGCAGTATCGTTCATGAACATGGATGCAGAAATCCTCAACAAAATACTAGCAAACCAAACTCAACAGTACGTTAAAAGGATCATACACCATAATCATGTGGGATTTATCCCTGGAATGAAAGCCTGCATAAATCAGTAAATGTGAATACATCACATTAACAAATAAAGAAAAAAAAAAAGCATGATTGCCTTAACAGATGCAGAAAAGCATTTGAAAAAAATTCATCATCCCTTTATAATAAAAACTCTCAAGAAATTAGGTATAAAAAGTACCTCAACACAATAAAGACTATATATGAAAAGCCCAGAACTAACAACATACTCAGTGGAAAAGAGCTGAAACTTTTTTCTCTAAATTAGGAACAGAGTAAGGATACCACTTGCAGCCCTTCCATTCCACATAGTAGTGGTGGTCCTAGTCCACAAAGTTAGACAAAAAAAAGAAACAAAAGGCATGCAAATGGGAAAGAAATAAGTTAAATTATTTCTGTTTGCTGATGACATGATTTGTATGTATGGAAAACCCTAATGATGCCTCAAAAATTTTTAGAGCTAATAAACGAATGTATTAAAATTGCAGGATACAAAATCAGCATTAAAAGTCAGTTGTGTTTCTGTATACTAACAACAGACTATTAGAAAAGTAAATTAAGAAAACATCTCCATTATTATAGCATCAAAAATAGTAATTTTTAAGAACAAACTTTAACAAGTAGGTATAAAATCTGTACAATGAAAACTATAGGATGTTTATGAAAGAAACTGAAAAAAAGACACAAATGTAAAAATATTCTAGCCAGACTCGGTGGCTCAGCCTGTAATCCTGTGCTTTGGGAGGCTGAGGTGAGTGGATTGCCTGAGCCCGTGGGTTTGAGACCCGCCTGGGCAACTTGGCGAGACCGCCTCTCTACAATAAATCAAAAATTAGCCAGGTGTGGTGGCGCACGCCTGTAGTTCCAGCTACTTGGAAGACTGAGGCAGAAGGATCGCTGGAACCCAGCAGGTCAAGGCTGTGGTGGCCAGGAGCGGCCACTGCACTCCAGTCTGGGCCACAGAGTGAGATTCCAGCTCAAAAAAAAAAAAAAAAATCTATGTTTATGAATTGGGAGAATTTACATTGTTATAATGCCCATGCTACTGAAAGTGATCTACAGATTCAGTGCCATCCGTATTACATTTTGGGATTTTTTTACAGAAATAGAAAAAATGCTAAAATTCCTGTGGAACTTCAAAATATCCTGAGTGGGAAAAATGATCTTGAGAATAAAGAACAAAGTTGAAGACTTTACAGGCCATCATTTTAAGCTATATTACAAGGCTATGGTAATATAAATAGCTTGACACTGGAATAAAAATAAACATATAGACCAATAGAGCAGAATAGAGATTCCAGAAATAGATCCACACATATCTGGTCAACTGATCTTTGACAAGGATACAAGGAGTATGCAGTGGTTAAATGATGGTATCTTTGATAAATGATGTTGAGAAAACTCTTCATGTGAAGAAGATTGAAATTGGATTCTTACCTTGCACCATGCTCATAAACTAACTCAAAATGGTTCATAGACTTCAGAGCTGAAACTCTAAAACTCTTATAAAAAAGCATAGGGAAAAAAATTCCTTGACATTGGTCTTGGCAATGATTTTTTTAGATATGACACCAAAAGCACAGGAAACAAAAGCAAAAATAAATAAGTGGGACTTCTTCAACCTAAAAAGCTTCTGCATAGCCAAGGAGACAATCAGTAGAGTGAAAAAGCAACCTACAAAATGGGAGAAAATATTTGGAAACCTTGTGTTTGATTAGAGATATATCTAATGAGGAAATCACACAACTCAATAACAAATAATGTAATAATAATAAACCTTAAGTAAAAAGTGGTCAAATGACCCTAATAGACATTTCTCAATAAAAAACTTTCAAATATCCAACATATATAAAAAGGTGCTCAACTTCACTAATGATCAGGGAGATGCACATCAAAAGGATGATGAGTTATTACCTCGCACCTGTTAGGACTGCTGTTATCAAAAAGACAAGCGATAACAGATGTTGGTGAAGATGTAGAGAAAAGGGACCCCTCATATGTTGCTGTCAGTAATGTTAATTGATATAGTTATTATGGAAAACAGTATGGAAATTTCTCAGAAAATTAAAATTAGAACTACAATACAATTCAACAATCCCCTTTTGGAGTATATAGCCCAAGGAAGTGAAACCAGTATCTCAAAAAGATATGTGCACTACCCTGTTCATTGCAGCTTTATTCATAATAGTCAAGATGAAGGAAATGTGATACACACATGCACACAGAACATTATTTGTCATAAGAAATAAGGAAATTCTATCACTTGCTGCAACATGAATCTAGAAGACATAATGCCAAATGAAATAGATCAGACCCAGAAAGAAAGATGCAGGCTATATAATTTCATAGTTGGAATCTGAAAAAGCAGAACTCATAAAAGGAGAGAGTAGGGATGGAGGAAATGGGGTGATAGTGGTCAAAGGGTATAAACTTTATTATAGAATGAATGAATGAATAAATATGAATGAATGGATAAATAAATAATGTGGTTTTAATGTACAGTTCATCATGCTATATTGTTTATCTGAAATTTGATGAGAGCAGTATTTTAGTGTCCTCATCACTATCTCCCTGACCCTCTCCGTATTGGCAACTACAGTTGGTGATGGATGTGTTAGTTTGACTGGTTATCAATATGCAATCTATATGTATTATCAGATTGTCACATTATATACTATGAATATTCATAATTTTATTTATAAATTAAATAGCTTGGAATAAGAAGAGCAAAAATATGTTAAGTATGTAATTTTTTTCCAAATTGTTGTGTAAATTTAAGTAATTCAAGCAGAGTCACTTTTCTATTTTTGTGGGGTGGGGAAGGGGTTTAGACGGGAGACGGATCTTCACATTTACATAGAAAAACAAATAGACAAGAATACCCAAGCAATTTTGAAAGACAAGTTGAGAAGATTTGTCACAAGATTTTCAGCAACATTTTGTAATTAAGAGTATATCACATATCTTCTACATTTTTGTCGGGAGCCAGCCTCAGAGGCCTTCACATTGACAGGGTCTGAAAGACCGAAGACCCAGGTTGTAGGGCAACTCTGGGCAGCTATCAGCCTTGCTTCTTCTACTCATCTGGTTATGATTGCCATTGGAATCCAGAGGGGTGGGAGATGCAAAATATAGCAGTTCATTAAAAGAATTTATTAGTAGAAACAAGCGATCAGTGAGGTGAAAATTCCTTCTGCCTAGTTATGACCCTCTACCTGAGTTTCCCCGTCTCCACCCTTTTGGTGCCTGAGCCCGCAACTTAATGATTAAAAACTGCAGGTGGCACTCTCCTACTCCTGGGAGCCTTGGGTTGAATGTGCGTCAGGGCTCTCATTATCCCTGTTAGGGGACTATAGACGCAAATTATAAACGTCATGTTTAGCATCATAATAGGCTTATTAATTTTAGTTCTTTAAGTTGGTTGCTAATTAGAGAAGCTTTGGAGATGTTGTTTTCATTTTACTAATTGTGAAGTGCTATATAGGTATTCTTAGCATAACGAAAAAGGTTGTTGTGATGATTACGAGTGTTTTAATTTTAGGTGCGGCCATTTATGCAAGAAAAAAGATGGATGGCCATATAACTTGCAGTATACACAAACTTTTTGCATTTTAAAGTAGATGATTAATATAAAAAGGTTGAAATAGTAGAAAAGGCTTTATAATTGTATTTAGAAAAAATAAAATGTTAAAAAAGCATAAGTTAGGCAATAAATTGTTAAAAGTTTAGATGGTTAGGGTTAATAGTTTGAGGAAACACATTGTGAAAAAATTGCATGCTTGAAGATTTGATAGTAGAACAGGTGGTTAAGGTTAATAGTTTCATGCTTTGAAGATTTCTAGGGTAGACAGACTGTCATAAATTTGAAAAAACACAGGCAATATCTCATCGCGGTTGGAACAATGATCAAAACCAGATGTTAAAAATGTACTGCCT
>CAUYQG010248205.1:0-19919 GCA_963574415.1 Tarsius wallacei
TGAAACAGTGATCAGAAAATACTGGCTCAGCCTGTAATCCCGTGCCTTTGGGAGGCTGAGGTGAGTGGATTGCCTGAGCCCGCGGGTTCAAGACCCACCTGGGCAACTTGGCGAGACCTCATCTCTACAATAAATCAAAAATTAGATAGGCGTGGTAGCGTGTGCCCTGTAGTTCCAGCTACTTGGAAGGCTGAGACAGAAGGATCGCTGGAGCCCAGCAGGTCGAGGTTGCGGTGGCCGGGAGCGGCCACTGCACTCCAGTCTGGGCAACAGAGTGAGACACCAACTCAAAAAAAAAAGAAAAAGAAAATAGACTCAGCAATCAGATAGATCTGTGTGATCTTGGGAAAATTATTTAGCTCCTCTAACCTATTTGAGATCTATTTTGAGTATTTTGCAGGCATGTTGTAATTTTAAAAGGAAAAAGTACCGAGTACCCTGATCACAGTCATTTCTTAAACACCTATTTTGGGGAGTGTGCTTGTGTGTATATGTATGTGTGCGTGTGTGTGTGTGTGTGTGTGTGTGTGTGTGTGTGTTTACTTGTTTATCACCCTGCCCATTTTACCAAACAGAAATCAGATAATCTATGCTTCAAAAGAGGCAAGATTAAAGCGATGGATACGAATCAAGACTAAACCTGAAAATAAAGTAAGCTTTTTTTTTTGTTTTTTGTTTTTGGAAAGACAAAACAACTGTTCACATAAATAGTGACATAGCAAACTGCCTTTGACAGATATTTGTGTATATATAAATAATATGGTTTATTTCCTCTTAAGTGCCCATACAAAAACAGAAGTTCAAAAATATCACATGGCATTTTCAGTCTTACTGCAAGTATCAAGAATCTAATAGGCTCCATGCCAACGCAGATGGCTGTGATCATTTATATTAGGTCTATATCCAATCTGTATATTTTTTTGAGCATCTCATATAGAATTCATCAAGTCTGTCACAGAAAGTAATATACCTTGAGGTTTCTCAACCTGTATCACACTTTGATTTGAATAAAGGCCTATGAATATACATCTATTATATGTGGACTTAACCCTCTATGGTGCCTTGCAAAAACTGCAGAACATAACGACCGACCTTCAGCTCAGTTTTGAGGTGTAATGGGACAGACAAAAAAGCAAATGCATGAAATAGCTGGACAACTGTAAGTGAAATATACGGCAGTTTTACCATTTTGGAAAGAAATATTTTATGGATGCTAGGGCAACAGGGAAGCTGGATGGCAAAATGAGACTCAGTGTTTGAGAAATGAAGTTCAGTGCTGATAGCATGGGCCAAGATAAGGAGTTTTTGTGCCGTCATCATAAACATTTTATGGTGGTGTCATTTTATTCTTTTTTTAAAAGTAATTTTTCCTCTCTCCTTTTCCTCTTCCCGTCCTTCTTCTTTTGTGCTATATGTCAATTTTAAAATATTTTTGGACTTAGTAAAGAATTTAGGTTGAAGGTGGTGTATGTGGTGTGGTCTGTATGCTTCAGATTTTATCTAAGTGTGTACTTTTATCTACATTACCTATCTGTAGACATTTTGTAAGCCTGAATCACCTTAATAACTGCCTTTAATGTCTACTTTACTCGGGTTATATTAAACATACTAACTAATCTTTGAATAGCACTAAAAAGTTTACCTAGAATTCTCACAGATTATCTCATTTGATCTCATAATTACCATGTCGAGTAACTTTGTATTAGCTCCTTTTACATATAATATACCGAGACTTAGAGAGAACAAGTATTTTCTTGAGGTCGCTCAATGATGAAATGAGCAATTCTAAGGTCCTAAGTATCCTTTAAGCATTGAAAAAAAAAGATTTACATGCAAGAGAAAAGACTGTAAAATTTAACAGAATGGAATGGCAGTTTTCTGTTATCTTGGAGTCTCAGCAGAAGTTCTAAAGCTGTGAAGAGTTTAAAGGGTGATTCATGCCTGTAATTTCAACACTTTGGAAAGTCAAGGTGGGAGGATCACTTGACTTAGGAGCTTGAAAAATTAGCCAGTTGTGGTTTTGTGCTCCTGTAGTCCAAGCTACTCAAAAGGCTGAGGTGGGAGGATCACTTGAGCCCTGGAGTTCCAGGCTGCAGTGAGCTATATGGTTGCACCAGTATACTCCAGTCTGGGTGACAGAGTGAGATCCTGTTTCTAAAAGAAAATGAAAGGGAAAAGAAAAGGATGAAAAAAAGTTTCCCACATTCCCACATACTAAATAGAAGTACTAAATCTAATCTTACAGAATTTTCTTGAAGTGAAAGCCCAGTTCAGTCACCATCAATCCACCAGTCCAGGTAAGAGAAGATCAGACATTCAAAAGTAGATTTGATAAAGAAATTTTTTTTTCAAGGAAATGTACAGTTTTTGTCTCTCTCCCTTGGGAGGTGGGTTGGGACTGCTTCCTCCCTCTATGCCAAGTGGATAGGCCCATAAACTAAATATTATGGTGTCTGTAAGAGGGAGACTGGCATCTCATTCTGGTTTGAAGAGTGCTGAGACTTTTAGACTTCCCAGAGCTGCTTCTGGAGTGGAGGGGGCAATGCTTTTTGGGAGACTTTGAAATATGTTCCCTTGGTTTGGGGAGGGGCATAGAGCCTGGTGTTCCTCTGTCTTTCACTTGGAGAAGTCTGTGAGCCTGAGGCTAGATGGAGGTGTTGTCCACACAGGTTAATAGAACATGGAATCATGTATAGGGTGTCTGGAGCAAGGTCAAAGTCACCTTTTACTAAAAAGGATTGACATGTTGCACTACTTAAGGTTACCCAACACACATATGTGATTTCTCCTATGAAAAGCAAGAAAGGATAATTTGTTGTTGCCCCCAGGAGTAAATGAGATATTTGGTAAGACTCTAAAGAAAGAAAAGATAAAAGGAGGAACAGCTTTATCATATATTGTTGCAAGTTGACTTCATTTTGGAGGAAATGCTGAAGGCTAGGAAAAAGCCGGCAGAATCTAATTATTAAAGAAAGAAATCAAAGCCAGAGAATTAGTGACCAGTACAAGTAACAGTGATCTCTGAGGAATGGCCAGACAAAATATTTTGGGGGATCCAACAGAATTGAGAAAAAAAATTTTTTTAATAGAAATAGGCCAACGTGGGAGAATGCGTGGAAAATACTATAATTAAGGAAAACACTTTAAAAAAATTATTGTTTCAAAATGCTTCACTTTTCTCTAGTTTGTGTTATTATTATGCTATACTTTGATACATAGAATGATCTTTCTTTATTAAAAAAAAAAATTATTGCCTTAGAGGTAAGTCTCTCCTTTTGGAGAATTTTAGGAAGAATATCCGATGATGTAAGAAAGAACTGGGACCTTGGTGCTACTCTCATGGAGTTCATATTCTAATGCAAATATACAGCCAATTAAAAAGAAATATTAGTAAACTGTGTACTGTGGGAAAAACAGAGCACAAGTAAAGGGAGGTTGAGAGTTTCAAGTGAGTCTGGGGTGAGTAGCTGTCATTGTTATGGAAAGCAAGATGGCAGGTTAAGCCTGATTTTGACCTACACAGATACCTGTGGCACACTCGGTTTATGTGTCTTTTCTGCTATGTTAAAACAACACCAGATTTTCTGCTTTTAAAATACAAGTTCCTTTCCTCCTACTCTTCTCTTAAAATGTCACTACTACCTGCTACACAGCCAGAGGCTGATAAGGTGGTATCTGTGCAGGTTGGTGTAGGCAGCTCTTGTTTCTTGAGTCAAACATGTACATATGCCACCGCAAATGGATGACTGCTCAGTTTGTTTGCTTGTGGATCCTCACGACTTCATTGGTGTTTTTATCAATAACATTGTCAGTATTTTTAACAACCGGCGGGTATGACAGAAACTGGTGCAGTGTTAGTCCATGGCTGTCATTTCTAGCTACACATGAGAATCACCCATTGGAAAAATGCAGATGCCAGGGCCCAGGGCCAAGGATGTTGATTTAATTAGTCTCTGTGGGGCCTGGGCATTAGTGCTGTTAGATGCTGGCCAGTGATGCAGAGAAGTAGCCTGGCCGGTGTGTGCCAGACAGCCTGCAGGTACTTTCAAAGGAATGTGCCATGTGATTTAATCTTCCCAACACTGCAACAGAGGCATTGGGGTCCTCAATTTGCAGAGAAAGAGACTGTATTTTTAGCAATGGCATGATCTTCCCAGAGCCACATCACACTAGGGGTGTAGAAGGGTGTATTTCATTTCTGACATCGTATTTGGAAATTGTGGGTTGGAAAAGCTAATTCAGTTCCACTCAAATAAAATGGTTTACTTGTGAAACATTTTTCCACCATCTGAGTCTCTGAAATAGAGTGGCAATTTCCATTATGAAACAGTAGAAAGTTTGACCCCAAATGAACAACTGATAAAAAGTGAAATTAAATAATATACCAGATTTTAGAGAAAGGATCCCCAAATCAGTATCCTAAAATTATCTTCGGTGTTTGCTTTTATATTTATACATTTCAAAGGAGAGATTCAGCCTACCTTTATTTTTTAATATTTGAAATAGCATTTTTCCCCCAATTATTTCTGAGCAAGATAAACTCAGGAAACACTAGAAATTTCATGCAATAGGTTTTTCTTCCTGATAACAATTGAGTAGTGTAAAATATTGATAAAACAAAAACCCACTTTTGTTGAAAGATTTTGAATTATTGCTTTAGTTATAAATAAACTCCAAATATAGAGGATATTGTTATAGTGACTTAGACAACACGGTTGCTCTCATATCATGGTCATGCCACATCCCTGTACATATGTGAATTTTTATACAAAAATGTTACTTTTTCCAACTGAAAGACAATTACTGTGTATGATAATAAATACAGAAGGTTAAAAAAAGAGATAGGATAATGAAAAGATAGTTCACCTGCCAGCCTAGAACCACTGCCCTACTGAACCCCAGAGTTAGCCATTTATTCCAGTTTTCTTTTTGTATGACTGTCCTTCTGGCAATCTCTCATGACTCTGTGAACATAAAATGCATATGTTTACTTTTTCACATAAATGGCAGCATAGAGTTTTATGATTTCTATTTCTTGCTGTTTTCATTGGCTAATATTTCCTTGAGGTCATTATCTATCAGTACCTGTAAACCTACTTTGCTATTTTTGTGACTGCATAGTGTTACACTGTATGAATTCACCATAGTTTATTTAGTCAGTATTCACTGGTGGATCCACTCTTGAGGAATTGTAAATCTTTTGGTGCTATAAACAGTAGTACCACACGCTCTATGAAGTGTTTCAACCAACTCACACTTTTGTCAATGATGTACGAACGTCTATTTCCCTATAATTTGATCAACTCGATATTACTGTATTTAAAATTTTTCATCTAAATCTAATAAGTGAAAAATGCTTGAGTATTGTTTTAATTTATATTCTGTACATTGAGCAATATTTACTAGGTGTTCATATTCTAGAAAGAAATTAGTATTTCCTTTTTCTGAAACTGCTGATGTATTTGTGAAGGGTGTAATGATAAATAACAATGAAAATGCTCGTGTACTTACCACCTAGCTTCACATATAGACCATTACTCATGCCAATTAAAAAACAAAAAAACAAAAAAAACCAAGAAACAAAGAAACCTGTAGGTGGTTCTCAGTTCTTCCTTGCCACTCAAAGACTAACCTGAATTGTGTCTTTCATTCTCTTTTTTAAATTTCAATAATTTTATGTTATCTGAAAGAATTCCTAAATGCCTAAATGGTAGATCACCTAACTTTGCATGCTTAAGTTTCTATATATGAAATCAAACTATGTTTGTATGCTTATGACTATATTTTTTGCTCACTCAAAAATATTTTTATAATATTTATTCATGTCTAAACCTGAGCTTTAGTGTCTTTCAAGTGTTCTAAAAAATTCTCAGGTATTTTCTCTTTAAAATTTACATTCTTCATTCTAGAATTCCTTATCCTGGCCTCCATGTCTCTCAACTTCCTTTTAAGTATTTTTCATTATTTTATTTCCTTATGTTACATTTTGAAAAAAAGAAAATTATATCCAGTATGTCCCTCTCTGAAAACACTAAATATCTCTTAATCTATTGAATCTGCTATTTCATTTATCTTTGAAAAAATTTTTATTTCATTTTAACTTCTAAATACATATTTCTTTTTCATATCCTTTTGGGGTTTTTTATAGTCTTTTTTCTTGCTTATATTTTATCATTTTTATTTTAATGTAGAAACACAGCTATCCTACAGTTTCATTTGATAATTCTGATATCTGAAGTCCTGCTAAATCTGATGCTATCTGCTGTTTATTTTGGCTATTACCCACGGTGCCTTGAAATATTTGCTATTATAAATGGTATTTTTTTTACAATTTATCTTCTAATTGTTAGTTATTGGCATACAGAAATAAAACCAATGCTCATTTTATGTACTGATTTTTATCTAGTGTTCTTGATAAATTCATAAATTAATTCTAATTTTTAACTGTACCTCATAGGATTTTTCCTAATACATGATTACTTGTAAATAATGACAACTTCCATTCTTCCTTTTTTTATACCTTTATTTATATCTTTTATTTCTTTTCTTGCCTAATATCATCACTTACAATTTCTCAGGTGATTAGCTTTCAATACTTCATCAATAAGTACTATGTTTGCTATAGTTTTTATAGATGCTCTTTAATGGATTAAGGAAACATCTATTACTAGTTTGCTAAGAGGCATTTTCTTCATTTATCATGAAAGAATATTTAATCTTATTATTGTTTTTGCATTCTCAAAAGCACAGAATGATTTTTAGCTATTACCCAAACCCAATATATACCCATCTAGATTGTGACATATTGTTTTTTATATGATGTTGGAGTCAAATTGTTAATTTTTGGTTTAGGAATTTTGCATTCATGTTCATGAAATTGGCGTATAATTTTTCCCTTCTTGTTATGCTTTTTTCATTTTTGGTATCAAAGTTCTGCTGGCCTACAAAAAAATTACTTTAAAAGTATTTCTTGTGTTTATGTCCTTTGTAAGAGTTTTTGTAACATTGGTGGAATTTCTTTTTCAGATGTTTGGCAGAATTCACAGGGATGCCGTCTGGACCTACAGTTTTCTTTATGGAAACATTTTGTAAAGCAGTTTGATTTAGGCATAATTTACATACCATAAAGCTCATGCGTTTTAAGTGTAAACTTTAATGGTTTTTTTGTAAATTCATATTGTGCAGCCATCACCTAAATCCAATTTTTGAAAATTTTCATAACCTTAAAACTATTCTTCATATTGATTTGTATTCCCAGTTCCAAGAAACCATGAATTTACTTTCTCTATACATATATTTGCTCTTTTAGTTCATTTGACATAAATGCAATTATACAATATATGTGATGTAATGTTTTCGATGATGATGGGGTTTAAAAATCTAGGTGTATGTCAAAGCTCAGTGAATACATACTTAAGGATTTTGCATTTCACTGTGTGTAAATTTTATTTCAAAGGAAAGAAAACTATTAAAAACTTAATTAAGATTTAAACTCTTGTTAAAGATATGTATATTGAACTTGTAGTCGCCCTAAAATATAAGATGTTTTATGGCTGAATAGATAGAGAGATATGTGTCTATGAATGGATAGATCTGTAGTAAAATAAGTGTAGCCAGAATTCAATGGTAGAACCTAGGTGGCAGGTATATGAATGCTTACTGTGAAATTCTTTTAACTTTTTGGTACACTTGAAGTTGTATATAAAATATGTTTGGAAATAACGAAGATTATGCGTTCCTATGTTTATTCTATGTTTCCTTAAACCGGAAATTATTTATTTTACTGCCCCCAGGGAGAAATCTCAGACTCATTTCAAGTCATGTTTTAGGGAAGGCCCTGCCTTTCCCTCATGTGTTTATCTATATTGTATGTTGAGAAGATATGAAACTTTAGTCCGTATCTAAATTCATTTGTCTCTTTAGGGTGGTCAAACTTGCTCCTTTTTGAATGTGACAATATCCAGGGGACTTCAAAGAGTATCTTATTTAATTTGTTCCCTTCACTTACCCAATCCGGTAAAAACATTTTTCTAAGGAACTTAATGTCTTTATTCCAAAGCGTTTGTTGGTTATTGTGTTATCACGGAGAAGAGTTCATAATCCAAAGAGATGAAGTAACCGTCTCTATTCACTTTGTCTCTAATGGTGCAAATGATCCCACTCTTTCCAAAATGGGATACTCTTTATTTCATCATTTGCAAAATGTTGACTGTCAGCCTGCTATAAGCCAAGTTCAAGGGCCACAAAATCAAAAATAGATAATATCCACAATTGAGTTCAAGTCTACAGAAGAAAAAATCTCTTATGCTTTTCCCTTTAATTTATTGTTAAATATTAATTTAGTAAATGTCAGGTACTCTGTAACATTTCCACATTAATATTGCAACTATTTAAATTTCCCATATTATAATTTTTATACCATTATTTACATTAAATGTTTACATGATTTCTAATTTTTAAACTTGACTTTCTATCAATAATATTTTCTCATGTAAATGACCTATTGTAGGTTGTAAGAGAGACTAGAAAATAGTATAATAAAGATGGGCACCAGTAAGTTTCTTCTCAAGAAAATCAAGCAATGAAGTTAGTGTAGACTTCGTTTTCTAGTAACTGACAGCTTTTTCTTCCCTCCTTGTGGAAGATCTAGGAGTCCTTGTCTTTCTTACACTCATTTTTCTATATTTCTTTAAAAGAATACAGAAATATAAGAGTTTGCCCTTGTAAAAAAAAAAAGTAAGTAATGTGAATATGCATCATATGTAAGACTTGTTTTAAATGTATTAATATATTTAAATCCCAGTTATTTTTTAGCTATGAAAACTAAAGAGAACTTAAAATATAGTGTTAACATAGAACACCTATATGTCTTTTTAGTAAAATGTATTATGACTTATTTTTTGTTGTTTCTCAAGAGAAGGACAACAGAAGGTGAACAAAATTTGTGAGTCAAGAAGGCACACAATAAAAGTCTGGGAATTGAGTTTGTCTTGGAGAAATCTAAACACTTATCATAATAAATTCTTAATTACTTAGCTTCTTGTCTGTATTTACTTTTTCTCAAAAACAAATGTTATTTACTCCAGAGATGGACAGCTGGATTTGTAAAATATGTGCGAGTGTTGCTTGGGTTGGAAATATTTCAGATCAAATAATATTGTCACAATATTCTCTGAAAAGGGGCAGGAGTTATGAATGTCTTTTTCATAATTTTTTGTAATTTCTGAAAAAAGCCATAGCCGAAATTAACTTATTAACTTTATTAACTTATAGATATGGTGTTAGACATTATTTGTTATTTAAGACAAAACATAATCTGATAGAATTTTGTTTAACATGGCTTGTACTAGGCTAGATGAGTAGCAAAACTCAACAAAGGACTGTGCCTATTGGTAGGAAAGATTTCAAGCAGAAAAAGAGTAGAGATAATGGTGTGTTATAGAAATAGACACAGCAGGAATTAGAAATAAGTATGAGGCTAGGTATAGTATTTCCGAGTGTGCCTTGGAAGCCCTCAGTTGAATTGAAGCCCATGTATTAAACCAGATGAAGACTCTTGAGTTTGGGTTCAGTGAAGTCATGAGGCAGATAAAGGTATCAGGTCAGAGAAAGGAGAACACACAGATGCCATTTAATTTCTTTGTCTGATGTATTTTTACTGGGAGATTATCGCAATTGGCATTGCATATTCAATGGTGAGAAATACCTGCATAGTCTTTGTATCAGTCAGAGTTTAAGGAAGAAAGACAAGTTACAGTCAAAATGGATAATTTGAGGAGAGCTTCTTTGAGAATCATTATTTACACAGGTTTGGGCAGTGTGTAAGGAAACCAACATGGGACAGTGCTGAATTCCAAGGCTAGTACTAGTGGCAAACAGCTATCACCTCAAGAGGAGGAAACAGTTTCCAGGGAACATGGCTGCCTTGAGATGATATTTGACAGCAACGATGACATTAAATACATGTACTATCAAACCAGAGTATAACTAGAGTAAGTATCTCCATCTCAGTTTGTCCCTGTCCTTCAGTCTCCCAAGAACACCTCCCATTGGCTATACCAAACTGGAAGTAAGAGAACAAAGGAGCCTGTTGAAGTAATGCATATGTGTCAGTCTTTTGGGGCAAAGAGAAGGGTGGAGAAGGGTGAGTGGTGAATAAGGGTGGGGAACAAATGGAAGATGGCCAGGAGAGTTCCTCTCCTCATGAAACTTTCATTTTAGGACAGTGGTTCTCAAATGAGGGTGATTTTGCTTCCTCAGAAAACATTTGAAAATGGTGATACTTTGCAATTGTTACAATTTGGGGATGGATGGGGGCTACTGGCATTTCGTGTGTAGAGGCCAGTGACAGCTGGGAGTACTGCTAAATAGGATACAATGCCCAAGACTGCAACTACCCTTCAAAACAAAGAAGTGTTTAGCCTGGAATGCCAGTGGTAAAAGTTGAGAAAGTCTTCTTTAGTGTAGGGAAAAAAGTCAAATGATGACATACACGAACGTATAATTTTAAACTATGTAGTAGCCTATGAAGGAAGATCACATGTTACTACTAAGAAAGATATACATCAGAGAGATTTCCATGAAGATAGGATGATTAAGATTTGAAGGATGAATCAGAGCTAAGTAGACTAAGAAAGAGGCGGGAAGGAACAATCTAGGCAGAAGAAACACCATATGCAAATACCTAAGGCAATTAGCCGAAAAGAAGCTCTCTCTTTCCCTCCTTCCCTCCCTCCCTCCCTTCCTCCCTCCCTTCCTTCCTTCCTTCCTTTTTCTTTCTTTCTTTCTTAGAAAGAAGGAAGACCGGTGAGATCAAATGCAGAGAGAAAGAAAGAGCTTGGTACAAAACTCGATTGTGGGAGAAAGGGGCAGAGAGATGAAAAATCACTATTGGGTACAATGTACACAGGTGGGGTGATGGGAACACTTAAAGCCCAGACTTCTTTGCCACTATACAATGCAACCATGCAACCCAAAACGATTCGTACCTATAAAGTGTATCTCTAAAGTTATTGAAATAAAAAAAATTAAAAGTCAAAACTGGATTGCTCAGTTGGGCCCAGATCCAGTAGGAAATTTGGGAACGATTAAAGAAGTCAGCATCTTTGACACCCATAGCAGCCAAGGCAGACAGGAGCCAAGTGGATGTTTATAAAAGGTAAGTCAAGATTCAGTAAAACCTTGCCACTGTTAAGATGTCATTTTAGGATGAGATGGGGCTGAATAAGTAGTTAGAATAGCACTTCTCCTTTTCCCCTCAAGAGGCAATATGGACCAGTGACTAAGGGTACTCAACCTCCGAGGCCAAATTTTGTGGTCATAAATCCTTCCTGTCACTGATTAACTGCGTGACCAGGAGCAAGATAAACTTTCGGAACCTGCTTTCTCATCTGTAAAATAGGATAATAATGGCATATTTCTCATAGTGTTCTGAGAAAGTTAAAAATGGAAACAAGGCCAGAACAGTGCCTGGCACATAGCGCTTATTTAATGATGATAATAATAATAGTAATAATAATAACAGCAATAATTGTTGCTGTTCTAAAGGAAGGGTTAGGATATTACTGCCAACCAGACAAATTTAGTGGTTGCTTTTTTTGTAAATAAAGTTTTATTAGAACACAGTCATGCTTATTTTCTTGCATGTCTCTATGGTTGCTTTCACAGTACAATGTCAGAATTAGGTTGCTGGGGCAGAGACTGTATGGCCCAAAAAGCTGAAAATATTTACTATCTGGCTATTTCCAGAATAAATTTACAGATCCCTGTACTAGAGGGTTTAAGCACTACTTGCCTCATGAACTTGAGCCATCATGTGTTCCTTCAGCAGTTTTCTGAGGACATTATAGAAACTCTCTTTAGATATTCCAAGTCCTTATTCCACTTTTTAAAAGTGCACTTACCTTTATTTTAAACTATCTGCCAGCATCTCTACTTTCTTTTCTAGTTAATTTAATGAGAGCTTCTTAATAAAAAAAACCTCTTGCTCTACTAATCTCTCCAATTCTTGGTTTAAAAAAATACCCATCCTATGACTCTGGTGTAGTTATTTAGATCTGTGGTGCTATAATCTTATGCTTTGTCAGCTAGGGATTGGTCCTTGATGCTACCTTTCTCTCACCTAGTTGAAGCCACCTGCTCCCCGGTGGGATTCACCAGTGCCATGTTACTTTTGCCCTGACACAAATCATCCCACTGAAGGATTGAAATAAAAACCAATATCTACAGTCACAGAAGACTTACTGTGCCCTAGGCATTATTTTAAGCCTATCAAATGGATTATCTCACTTAGTCCTCACTCTGATAACCTCCATTTTATAAATTAATATTCTGAGACTCAACAGAAGAAGCATCTTTTCTGAGGTTTCCCTGCTGGTCAGAGGCCTGAGCCCAGCCAGTGTGATTGTGGGGCCCGTTTCCTCAACCTTCCCCTCACTGTGAGAGCAGATGGCTGGAATTTTAGGCACATGTTCCTGGACCATGATCTCTACATTATCTGGAGAACAAAATAGAACATGAGGAGCAGTTAAGGGCTCAGTACACAGATAGAGTCTGCTCCCTGAAGGATTAAATCTCCATGTACACACAAGTCCAGATATCCAGAAAATCCATCTAGACTTCAGATTAAGGTGGCATTCATCAAGAAGGCTCCTAAAATGAAGCCAAAATTTAGTCTCAGCTACCAAAATTTTTTCATACTTTTGAGAAGATACCCAAGAGTAACTCGCTTGGAACTTAGAGTTTGGAGAATACAGGCATACCTTAGAGATATCTGGTTCTAGACCACTGCAATAAAGCAAGTTACATTTTTTCTGGTTTTGCAGTGCATATAAAATTTATGTTTATACTTCACTATAGTCTATTATGCAATAGCATTATAACTAAAAACAAAATGTATATACTTTAATTAAAAAATACTTTATGCTAAAAATGGCTAACAATCATCTGAGTCTTCAATGAATTGTTATTTTTTTACTGGTAGAGGCTCTTGCCTTAGTGTTGATGGCCGCAGACAGATCAGGGCGCTAGTTGCTGAAGGCTGAGGTGGCTGTAGCAATTTTTAAAAATAAGACAAGAATGAAGTTTGCTGCATTGATTGACTCTTCCTTTCATGATCAATTTCTCTGTAGCATGTGTTGCTGTTTGATAGCATTTTACCTACAAGGGAACTATTTCTAAATTGGAATCAATCTACTCAAAGCTTGCTACCACTTTATTAAATAATTTATGTAATATTATAAATACTTTTTTGTCATTTTAACAATGTTCACAACATCTTTACCAGGATTTTTAGATTCTATCTCTGGAAACCACCTTTTCTTCTCATTCGTAAGAAGCAACTCCTCATTCGTTCAAGTTTTATCATAAAATTACAGCAATTCATTCACATCTTCAGGTTCCACTTCTAATTCTAGTTTATTTGTTGTTATTTCCAACACATCTACAGTTCATTTCTCCACTGAAGTCTTGAATCCCTCAATGGCATCTATAGAGGCTGGAATGAACTTTTTCCTGACTACTATTGATATTGACATTTTGACCTGCTCACATGAATCACAAATGACTTCTATAAGGGTGAATCCCTTTTCCAGGAGGTTTCTATTAGTGGAATCACTACTGTATTTCTTAAATAATAAGACTTGAAAGTGAAATTGCTTCTTGATCTTTGGGCTGCTGAATGAATTTTGTGTTTGTAGGCACGAAACAACATTAATCTCTGTGTACATATCCATTGGAGCTCTTGGGTGACTAGGCACGTTGTCAACGAGCAGAAATATTTTGAAAGAAACATTTTTCTGAGCAGTAGGTCTCAACAGTGAGCTTAAAATATTTAGTAAGCCATGCTGTAAACAGATGTGCTGTCTTCCAGACTTCGTTATTTCATTTATAGAGCACAAACAGAGAAGATATAGCATAATTCTTGATGGCCCTAGGATTTTTGGAATGGTGAATGACAATTTGCTTTAACTTAAGGTTATCGGTTACGTTAACCGCTAATAAGAGAGTTAGCCCGTATTTTGAAGATTTGAAGCCAAGTATTGACTTCCCTTCTCTAGCTATGAAAATCCTAGATGATATCTTCTTCCAATAGAAGGCTGTTTCACCTGCATTGAAAATTTGTTTAGTGTAGCCGCCTTTGTCAATTAGCTTAGCTAGATGTTTCTGATAATTTGCTGTGGTTTCTACATCAGCTCTTGCTGTTTCACCTTGCACTTTTTTTTGTTATGGAGATGGTTTATTTTATTAAACTTTATAAGTCAGACTTTGCTAGAGTCAAGCTTTTCTTCTGCAGCTTTCTCACCTCTCTCAGCCTCTAAAGAATTGCAGAAAGCTAGGGCATTGCTCTGGATTAGGCTTTGGCTTCAGGGAATGTTGTGGCTGGCTTGGTCTTCTATCCAGACCACTACAACTTTCTTCATATCAACAATAAGGTTGTTTCACTTTCTTATCATTCCCGTGTTCACTGGAGTAGCACTTTTAATTTCCTTCAAGAACTTTCCCTATGCATTCACAACGTGGCTGCTTGATGCAGGAGGTCTCACTTTTGGCTTGTCTCAGCTTTTAACATGCCATCCTCCCTACACTTAATCATCTCTAGCTTTTGGTTTAAAGTGAGAGATGAGCGACTCTTCCTTTCATTTGAACACCTAGAGATCACTGTAGGGTTATTAACGGGCTTATTTTTAATCTTGCTCTATCTCTGAGAATAAGGAGGCCCAAAGAAAGAGAGAGAGAGATGGAAACTGGCCAGTCAGCAGAGCACTCAGAACATACACGTTATCAATTAGGTTCACTGTCTTCTACAGGCATGGTTTGTAGTACCCCCAAATAATCACAATACTGACATCTAAGATCACTGATCACAGATCACCATAACATATATTATAATAATGATTAAAAAGTTTACACTGTTGTGAAAATTACCAAAATGTGACACAGAGATGTGAAGTGAGCCCATGCTGTTGAAAAAATGGTGCCAACAGACTTGCTCAATACAGGTTTGCCACAAACCTTCAAAGTGCCGTGTCTGTGAAGCGCAATAAGGTGAAACACAATCAAATAAGGTGAAGTTATTAGTCTGGATTGGAGTGTACATAAGCAAGTGCGTGCACGTGTACATGACAGGCTTGCGGGGAGCAGACAGAAAGCAGTACAGGTTCTAACATACCCTGTGAACTGTGATGAAGACGGTGGCATTCAAATTTTTCATTTCTCCTGGAGAACCACATGTATTGCTCTGTGCAGAGAAACTCATTTGAACTAGTCAAATAGAGGAAAATGAATCTTCCCGCTTCTGCTTCCCTGTTGTGCCTATTGATGGTAATTTGTACAGAGGTTTAGCACACATGCTGTTTAGAAATGCCACTAACACTTGCTTGCAGCTTACCTTTCCAGGATCAGAAAACCTTGGTAACAGGTTTCTTTAGAACTGAGATGAGGGCGATTAATTTTCTGTATTTAGGCCATTTTTGTTGTCACTCTGGTAAACCTTTGAAAGCTTTTGCTGAGATGATGGCTCTTTAGATCCCAGTCATGTGAACGTGTGTTTAGTTCAAGTATAACTAATCAATAATGCTGAGATCTGTTTATCCAGTAGTTCACTAGGCGCAGTGGGAAGATAGAGTACACAACGTGGTCCCTCCTTTACGACTCTCATAACGGAACTGTAAATGAAATACCACCTATAATATCACCTGAGAGCTGTTGGGTGCAAATCAGTATCATACTGAATATAAAGGCAATGGAGGTTTAGAGAGATAAATCATAAAATAGAATTACTTTTTAATTTTGGAAATGGTTTAATTTTATACAGCAAACATTTAAGAAGAAAAAGTGACTCAGAGTACAGGAATGTACATTGGATTTGGTCAGTGGCAGTAGACATACGTGTTATTATAGTCATGATCCTATAATTTTTTCCCAAATGGCAATGAAAGGTTTCTCTCTTCCACTACTGACTTTTTCAGCAATAGCTGGATTTTGGCATTTCACTGGCTCAAGTTCCACTTTCTTTCAATGTTAAGATCTCTTTGCATTGTTGCTTTACAATCATGTGTTCTATTTAATTACTTTTTAAAGGTTAAATTCCAACATAGGCTGAAGTTTTGCTTACACAATCTGTCATAGGTAACACCATGAACCTTCAGGGCTGTCCAATTCAATCAAGTTATCAGAGGTGAAGGGGAAGCTGGAAGATAACTTGTTAAGACACAAAGGCCAAGTTAAACTTTAAAATGAGCTATGAGGGAAGCTGCCTCTCGATATATTATATTCCTGGCCCTACTGATTGCACTAAGCACCAATAGCTGAGCAAACTGGAACCTATAGTGCTGGAACCCTCTATGTGACTTAATCTCTCATGTACTAGGGACCTCAAAGATTCTTGGGGTAACTGCAAACTTAAATCTTCAAGGAAACCAGTAGAAACAAATTTTTCATTGCAGCATCTTATATTAATACTCTCAAAGATAAGAAGAAAGGTCTTCTTACGTATTATAGGTGAAAATATAATGATCTAATTATTTAATAAAAAGTTTTAAATTTCACTATTAGATTATGGGTGAAATTGAGCATCTGTTCATGTTTCTAAGATGTCTACAGTTTCCTATAAAAGGTAATTCTTCTTAAAAGAAAAGCAACTGAGACTCTGTTTTATGTCTGTAATTACACAAAATAATATAGTCAATTTTTATCTGCAAAAATTACTCTGTCTTTTGATTAAAAAGAAGTTAAACACTGATCCAGGGGCAAATTGATAAACTTTGATATCGAATATTTTTAGGACCAAATATCCTAATGTCAAAAAAATAATACTTGCAGCACATATGATTGTGTTTAGGGTTAAACTCTTAATGTCTTAAAGAGCTACTATAGCTGGGCTCGGTGACTCAGCCTATAATCCCACGCCTTGGGAGGCTGAGGTGAGTGGATTGCCTGAGCCCGCGGGTTCGAGATCCACCTGGGCAACTTGGCGAGACCTCATCTCTGCAATAAATCAAAAATCAGCCGGGCATGGTAGCACGCACCTGTAGTTCCAGCTACTTGGAAGGCTGAGGCGGAAGGATCACTGGAGCCCAGCAGGTCGAGGCTGTGGTGGCCGGGAGCAGCCACTGAACTCCAGTCTGGGTGACAGAGTGAGACTCCAACTCAAAACAAAACAAAACAAAAAAAACACCAAAACAAAACAAAACAAAAGAGCTACTATAAATAATTAAAGAAAGAACAAATAAATTAATTTAAAAAAGGAAAGGACAAGAATATATAGTTTGACTCCCCAGAATTACAAATTATGAACAAATGTTCATTTTCTCCATAATTTCATATTAAAATTTAAAACAACTGTGAAATTAACTTTTTTTTTGAATCAGAGTCTCACTCTGTCACCCAGTCTAGAGTGCAGTGGTACACTCATGGCTACCACAGTCTTGACTTGCTGGGCTCAGGTGATCCTTCCACTCCAGCCTTCCAAGTAGCTGGAACTGCAGGCGTGTGGCACCAGCCTGGCCGACTTTCTGATTTATTGTAGAGATTAGGTCTCACCAAGTTGGCCAGGCTGGTATTAAACTCATGGGCTCAGACAATCCTCTTGCCTCTGCCTCTCAAAGTGCTGGAATTATAGGCATGAGCCCCCATGCTTGACTGAAATTAACTTTTAACTTTTATAGTCACCAAAAGATTATTGATGAGGATATAGAGAAATGGACAATTTCAAACAATATTAACAGGAATACATATTCAACTGATAGTCTATTTGATCTGGAAATTTCGTTTCTAGGAATCCCTCTTATGGATATGCCCAATATGTGTAAAGAGAGATATATGTCCATTATTAGTAGTAGCAAAAGTCTAGAAATAATCTTTTTTAAAATTATGTATTTATTTTTTGTAGAGATGAGGTTTCACTATGTTGCCCAAGCTGGTCTGGAACACCTGGCCTCAAGTGACCCTCTCACCTCGGCTCTCCAAAGTACTGGGATTATATGTGTGAGCCACTGCACCTGGTCAAAAGTCTAGAAATATCCTAAAATGCTTACTAATATGAAACTGATTGAAAAATTATGGTCCATTCATATAATAGATTACCTTGCAGCCTTTTTTTAAAAAAATGAGGCACTTCTCTATGTACTGACATGCTGGCATAGAACTCTCTCCAAGATATATTGTTAAGAGAAAAAGAAAGAAAATTGTAGATAAGAGTAACACAGAGCACAACAATGTACATAGAAAATTCCAGAAAATTAACATAAGAATCTTTACTCAGTAGTCCCCCTGGGGTTGCATTGGTTGGGAGGGACAATTATTTTCGCTGTTTGCCTGTTTTGCTATTTTGCAGGTACGTTTCTTACTTTAATTATAAAATCTAGCTGAGAATAAGTAAAGCTCACTCTGTCAGAATGGACAGTCTGAGCGCTACAGGCTGTTTAATATCCTTCTAAGAAAAATAGAAAACACATTCAGCTTAAATATGTCAAAAGGAAATTACCCCAAGAATAAGTAGATAGATGGTCATCCAGGATGCATGTCAGTTTGAAATCCAGACATCTAGTAGGTTTCACAAAAACATCCAGGCAGGCAATATGTTCATCATTCTCACTAGCTAGTTCATTTTCCATGTAATTCATGCAATTGAGTTAAAAGAATGCAATTGTACCTAAAGGATGAATAGAAATACTCCAAAAAATTCTGTGACTATAAAAGGAAGATGCATAAAATTCTCTCTTATATTGCTAAATCATTTTTTTAGGTCTGGTTTACACAGATGTTTACTGATTTGCCCAGTTGCCATCAATGGCAACGCATTTTATTTCCTTCACTGTAATAATACCTAGCTATTTGTTAACATTTTCATATCACAAGTTTAGCATATGGTAGGTACTTGATTTACTTGACATTTTGCTTAAGCTTTTTAAAGGTTGGTAGCTGTTTTTCTGAAGTAGCACTAATTCGTGGGAGCTGTAACATCCCTGTGGCTTTGTGGTTTCTGCTTTCCTCCCCACTGAGGTTTGCATTGAATTCATAAGAACCTGCCACTTATAGAAAGCTCATGACTAAATATTCAAAATACAAACTGCTACTGGCCTTCTAAAAAGTTCTTTTTGAAATGAAATGTATTTTAAATGCACTCACATGATTATATGTAGGTTGCATATGTCCCACTTGTTTTGCTCTCTGTCGACTTGGAAATTAACTTCAGTTGGTTTCCAGTCCACAGCCTGAAAATATACTTGGTGCAAATTCCTCTTTCTTTTCTATTTTTAGTGAGGACAATAAAGCCGATTCATTTGGATTTTATACTCTAAGTTTCTCTTACTGAACAAAACTCGAGTTGAATATACCCAGTCCACAGAGCTCCTCTCTCTCTCTCTATCTCTCTCTCTCCCCCTCTCCTCCTTCTAACAGGAAGTTACATGCCCAAGAAGAACTTCTGAATGAACATCATATACATAGAGAATATTTTGAGAACTCTTTCTTGCCAAAACAGTGACTTTTGATATTATGGTTGCATTCATTCTCTAGCTCTCCCTCCCTCTACTCCCTCTTTTGGAATTCAATAGCACAGTCAATAAGGAACCATCCTTTGTCTGGAAACCTAACATATATAAATGGGGGCTCATTTTGATAAAAATATAAAACCAGCCGGGCTCGGTGGCTCGGTCTGTAATCCCGTGCCTTGGGAGGCTGAGGTGAGTGGATTGCCTGAGCCTGTGGGTTTGAGACCCGCCTGGGCAACTTGGTGAGACCTCATCTCTACAATAAATCAAAAAAACTAGCCAGGTGTGGTAGCGCGCGCCTGTAGTTCCAGCTACTTGGAAGGCTGAGGTGGAAGGATCGCCAGAGCCCAGCAGGTTGAGGCTGCGGTGGCCGGGAGCGGCCACTGCACTCCAGTCTGGGTGACAGAGTGACTCCAACTCAAAAAA